>BDRX01000018.1:276236-472465 GCA_003203535.1 Raphidocelis subcapitata
GGTTGGGGGTGGGGGGAGCAGCAGCCGGCGGCGCGATCGGGCGGCGCCCGCAGGCCCCCGTTTGCGGATTCCCCCTGGGTTGCGTCAGTCAGTGGGCGTGCCGCCGGCGGCGCGCGGCGCGTGTGGGGATGGGCGGGGGGGTGCCGGCGGAGCGGCGGCGAGGGGGACTGGGAAGGGCTTTTGATGCCGCCGTCAATTGACTCATCACCCGACGCGCCCAGGCCCCCAGCCTTCTGCCGCCCAGGCCCCCCAGGCCCCCGTGGGGGACGGGGTTTTGCGTGCGAATACGACAGCGCTGCGGCCCGCTGCAGGCAGGAAACTCCCGGAAGTGATCCGACGATCGTCCCGGGCGGCCCTGCCGGTGACATGCCGGCATTCCGCGGGGATTAGACGTGAATTCCAGCGGTGTTTGCCGACCCGCCGCGGTGGCACCAGGCGCGGCTTTTGCCGACGCCGTCGCCGCGGCGGCAGCGGCGACGGGCGCCGATGATGCGCCCGCCGACGCCGCGGCGCAGCCCCGCCGGCGGCGCGGCGGCGGCGGCGATGGCGGCGGCGGCAGCGGCGGCTCGAGCCTGCCACCCGGCCAATGCGGCGGCGGCGGCGGCGCCGCCGCCGCCGCCGCTGTCGCCGGGGACGCGGCCCCGCTGCCGTGGCCCGCATACCGGGAAGAGTGCTACGTGGCCGTCGACCGCTTCACGCTCTTCACCGCCACAATCAACCTGTGGGCGCCTTTAGGGCTGTGGGGTTTCGGCGGCGCCGGGCTGGGGGCGGCGCTGGCCCCGCGGCCAGGGGCTGCCTTTTGGCCCGCACGGGCTGCTGCGGCTGCGCCCACACTCCACAGGCTTCGTGGCAACCAGCCCCCCGGTCCCTCACCCCATCACCCGCCGACGCGCCCGCCCCCGCCCCCAAAACCGCCCCAAAAACCGCCCCAAAAACCGCCCCAAAAACCGCCCCCGCCCCGCCGCCCGCAGCGGTTCGGCGGTGCTGTGCAGCTCCTTCACAGAAAGCCCCGCGATGCGCGCCGCCCTCCGCGCGTGGGTGGCCTCCCTCGCCGTCGCCTCCCTCGGCGCGCGCGCGCTGCTCGCCGTCGCGCCGGCGCGGTACCGCGCGCTGCGCATCGCCGGCGCGCTCGGCCAGCGCGCGCTGCGCGCGGCGTTCATGGCGCTGTGGCACGGCACCATGACCGACGCGAGCTGGGCGGCGTTCTGGGCGCGCAAGGGCGCGGGGCCGGCGTCCAAGCTGCTAGAAACACTTGGACTCGTCATACTGTTCTGGGTGGGTGGGCGGGTGGGCGAGGGGGGCTGTCTGTGCAATCGGGGCGGCGTGTGCTCGGGCGGGGGGCGTGCGGCGCGGATTCCCCCCCCTCCAAACCTTTCCCCTGCCCAAGGACTTCCCCGCCCCCGCCGCGCCCGAACAACCCCTGACGACCCCAGGTGATGCAGGCGCTGTGGTTCCCCTTGCGCCCCTCGCTGGGCGTGCCCCTTCAAACCGTCGTCTGCCTCTGGGGCTGCTGGTTCATGCGCCCGCTGGCGTGCGCGGTGCGGAGGGACCCCGCGATGCTCGCCGCCGCCGGCCGCATCTGCCGCGCCGCGCAGCGGGTTAAGCAGCTGGCGCTCGTCGCGGGCGGCGCGGTCGGCTCCGCGCTGCCGGCGGCGGGCGACGGCGGCGGCGGCGGCGGCGGCGGCGGCGGCGGCGGCGCGTGCGAGCGCGTGCCGATGGAGCTGCTGCTGCCGCTGCTCAACGCGCTGGGCTGCTTCCTGCCGGTGCGGGGCCGCGCGTCATTTACGGGGGGCGCCCGGGGGTTGAGTTTCTTCTGTTCAGTCCCAGGGGGGTCCCTGCGCCGCCCCGAGGCGGCGAGCCCGTCCGTCCGCCGCCTCCGCCGCGCCCGGCGGCTGCGCGCCCGCGCGGTGCGGTGCGGCCCAGCCTACGCGCCCCCCAAGCCCCGTCCAAAGCATCCCCCCAACCCGTCGTTGGGTTCAAAAACCCCAACCCCCCCATCCAGAAAGACCCCCAAACGCGCGCCGTGAACTAAAACACCCCACTGAAAAAAAAACCAAACTACAACCCCCAGCTTTACGTAATGCACGTGGCAGACCAAGTCATAGCGGCGCGCCACCGCGCCGCGTGCGCCGCCGCGCGCCGCGCCGCCGGCGGCGCCGCCGGCGGCGGCGGCGGCGCGGCGGCGGCGAAGGACGACGGCATCGGCGCCGCCGAGCTGAGCGGCCCCCCGCTGCAGCTGTCGCCGGTGCTGGTCGTGTTTTCGGTGGTCTGCCTGCTGCTGGCGAGCTTCCTGGTCGCCGAGGCGTTTGCGGCGTTTGGCCGGCCGTACCATTGCCCGGCGTAGGCGGGAGGCTGGAGGCGCGACGAAGCAGCCGGCGGCCTGGCGGCCGCCGGGCACGCACCGATTCATGCCGCCGCTGGCGCCCGGTGAGGCAGTCATGCGTACGGCCCCCCCATCCCCCATTGCGCCCGCCCCGCGCGCGCCCGCCCCCCGCCAGGGGGCGGGCGCACCTCGCTTCCTCCGGCGACGAACCTGCTGCGGCCCGTGGACCCCTCGCACTCTTCTATCGTCCGAAAAATGTCGCGCAAGCAGCGCTGGCGCAGCGGAACGCGGCGCGCCCCCTTTTGCGGGCGCGCCGGCCCCGCCTGCAGTCGCGCGAATGGAACCCCCCCCCCTGTCGCTGCTCTCTTTGGTGGTGGCATCCGGCACTGCGCTGCCTGTGCTGGGCAGCTCGACACGCCCTTTATTTATTGCACCCTATTTACTGTTTTGATATCGTCGGGAGTGCCAAACTTGAAGCCGCGCCCCGACCGCACCCCAAACAACACCTCAGCCCAGCACCGCCCGGCCAATACCCGATGCACCGCGGAGGAGGGGGTGCCGGCCGACTCTGGAAGGGCCCGGTGGCGGTAAGCGCCCCGCGCGCCGTCCGCCTCGGCGCACTCGCTCCTCCTCCCCTCGCTCCCCGCACCCGAGGGTCTAAAGAATACGGTACCCCTGCCACAACGACGGCAGCCGCGCTGCGGCCACGGACTTCCAGGCCGCTTGAGGCCTTTGCTACAACTCCGGCTTTTGCTACAACTCCAGCCGTTGCTGCTCTGCTGATGACGCCACGCGCGATCCACACACCCCACGAGCTCACATCAAACCGCGAGGCAGGCCCTTGGCCGCCCGCTGCTCCCTGCGCGACGCTGCGCACCCCGCCTGGGGGTTGGTGCGGCTCAGGGCCGATCCACTTGGCGTTGACACGGACAAAGCCAACACTGCCGATCCTCTCTCTGATGCGCCCTCCAATGCGCGGCGCCGCCGCCCGCGCGGAATGCAGCCCGTGTAAGAGCACGCCAAGGCCTTCTCCTCATTGCTGGCACCGCTTTGGCGCGGCGGCCGAGGGATTACCAAACAAAAGAAGCAGCCGCAGCACGTCGCAAGCAGGCATGCAGAGCAGTCCAAGCGCGCGCACGCACCAACAGGCACGTCGCAAACAGACATACAGAGCAAGGGGGCGCAAAAGGCTGGCCCCATCCAGAGGGGCGAAACAAGGCCGCCCTCCAGCAGTCGGGCCCACGCCGCACCGCGGCGCCTTCGCAGCAGCCCAGGCTGCCCCGCCACAGCTGGCGGCGCCGCTCTGACGGCCGCTGACAGGCCGGCGGCCCTCCGCCACGGCAGGAGGGATTGGACCCCGACCAGCCCCCGCCGCCGCCGCCGCGGGGGCGGGGCTCGGCCCCTCCGTGCAAGTCACCTCCGCAGGAACGATTTGTAGCGCAGCACCAGGATGGAGGCCACGCGATAGAACAGCATGTTGGCGGCCACAATCAGCACGCACCACCAGCGCATGCCGTACTCGTAGCCAAAGAGCGCCTCCAGCAGAGCGCCGGCGGTGGTGGGGGGGCGGCCCGGGACCAGCACCGTCGCGGTTGAGTCGCCCAGCTGGCTGGAGGCCACGCCGTACAGGATCCAGCTGCGCGCGGTTGGGGGGTGGGGTGGGTTGGGGGGGCATAGGGCGAGGAAGGGCAGGTGTGTGGGGCCGGGAGGGCAGAGCACAGCCTGCGCGCGCCGGCCGCGGGCGGGGGCACCGCCGCCGGCGGCGGGACCTCCAGCTGGTGTGCCTGACGGGCGAAAAGCGCGGGCCCAAAAGCACGGCCCCCAAGCCCCCCCCCAAAAAAAAGCCCGGGCCCCCCTTGGCCCTCACGTGTTGGGCACGAGCCTGTTGACCCACTTCCAGTAGGACGGCATGCTGGGGTACGTGACGACAAAACCGTTGGCAATGTTCCTAGGGAACGGTTTTTTTCCGCGTCGGGGCGTTTTTTTCAACGGGGGGGAGCCGGCTGGGGTTTCTGCGGTATGCATGTGTGTGCAGGGCAGGGCAAACCAGGCGGATGGGGGGCCAGCGGAGCGCTCTGCTGGCCGGGCAGCAGCCTCGCACAAAGCGGCCCGCGAGCGCGTAAAGGCGGCCCCCTTTTGGGCCGCGCGCGCGAACGCGCGCGCGCGCGCGGGCGCCCACCAGATGAAGCTGAGCAGGCCGCCGAGCATCTGGCCCATCTGCTGCGAAGGAGTGGACCAAATAAGCAGGTGTCCGGCAGTGCTGTAGAAGTACTGAAATCGGGGCATGGGGGTTTGAGATTTGCGGGTGTTGGTTACTCCTGGCAGGGCGCAGCGGCGTTGGGCTTTTGCGGGGCTTGGCTCCCTGTGAATCGAAACTGCGCGTTTTTCTGCAAGCGGCAGCCAGCCGTAACGCGAATACACCCCACCTGGCTGGTCAGGAACATCAGGAAGTAGTGGAAGAACTTCTCAGCCGTGGCCTGGAACCCGGTCATGAAGTAAACGACCGGCGTGAACAGCACGGCCTGGGGGGTAAGGGGCGGCGTTTTGAATTTCGGCTATGGCGCGAGGTGGGAGGCTGCTTGGGTGCTGGCGGCTGGCGGCTGGCGGCTGGCGGCTGGCGGCTGGCGGCTGGCGGCTGGCGGCTGGCGGCTGGCGGCTGGCGGCTGGCGGCTGGCGGCTGGCGGCTGGCGGCTGGCGGCTGGCGCGGGCGCCGCCCGCAACGGCCCAACTGGCTGGCGACCAAACCTCCGCCGCCGTCGGGCGAGCCAGCGCGCGCGAAAATCCCGCGCCGTGATGCGCCCAACGCGCGGCAGCCTCGGCCCAGCCCTCCAAAACAACGCCACCCCCTTTCCAAAAGGCGCAGGCCCCTCTGCGCGCCTGCATAGCTGTGTATGGCAGCTCCACCAGCGCGAGCGCAAACCCGTAGGCGAAAACGTTGTACGCCGCCGCGCCCTGCTCCCGGTAGTAGACCACGCGCTCGGCGCCGATGACGGGCAAGGCCGACATCAGATTCTGCATCCCTGGGGGGTGGGGGATTGAGGTTGGGGCGTGAGGAGCGAGAGGCTGGAGGCTGGAGCGTGTGGCCCTGGGGCACGGCGGGACAAGGCGCGGCTGTGCAGCCAGCAGCGCCCCCGCGGCCGCCACGGTCTCAACCAGCAGTGGCACCCAGCCGTGTCGGTCTCAAACTCTCAGTAATGCCGGCCCACCCAGGAAGTTGGTGGAAGAGAAGAGAATGCCTAGCACGTTTTGGATGGAGGCCATCGAGGCAGGCTCGGGCAGCACGGCAACCTGGTTGGGTGCCGATTGGTTTTGGGTTTCTCAGGGATTCAGCTGCTGCTTGTGGGACGCACAGCGGTTGCAGAGGGCAGCCCGCACGCGCGCCGCGCACAAACGGCGGCCGCCGGCAGCTGCTGGCTGCCTCGGTCCTGGCAGAAACCTCGGTGAGGCGGCGTGGCGCGGATTGCTCGCAATCGCTTTGAGTAGCTTTTAGTTTCACGGAAAGCCCCACCTGGTAGTAGGTTGTGCCGTAGATCCAGCTCACAAGGAAAGTCATCGAGATCCTGGCAGAGGGGCACGTGGTGTGGGTGCCGGCAGGCGTGAGTGGCAGGCAGCAGGCGTGGGCAGCAGCCGGGCGGCCCGGCGGCGGGCCAAGCTCGAGAGCGCATGCCGCAGCGCACCGCGTCCTGCACAGGTGCATCCGCGCGCAAATGCAAAATGCAGCCAGGCAAAGACTTGGAGCAGCCAGGCTGCCGGCCCCGCTGCTCCATCTCACCTGGCAAAGTTGTAGGACGGCAGCCGCCAGTACACTGCAGGGGGGTTGCAGGGTTTGCAGTGTTGGGAGGGCTGCATGCGCTTCAGCACCAAACATGCTCCAGCAGTCGGGCGGCCTGAAATGCAGCTATAACCCGGCAAGCAACAGCCCTGCTGCTCTCCAACTTGATGCTGGCCACGTTATTTTACCAACCCCTCACCCTGCCTGTACTTCCTTATCAGCTCCCGCAGCTGGCGGGGGGGGCGGTTTGTCAGGAGGGGAGGGAGGCCAGCAGCTTCAGCAAAAGGGCGCAAGCCGTCTTTTCCAACCAGGGGGTCGAAGCATCAGCAGCCGTGCTCCCCCCCGCTAGCAGCCCGAAACCCTTCCTCCGCCGCCCGCCCCGCCCACCTGCACGCCGAAGCTCTGGGCGTAAGTCCCCGCCAGCGCCAGCGGCGCGTGCGCGGCGCGGCCGCGCCGCACCAGCTCCTCCACGCGCGCGCGCGCGGCGGCGGCCTCGGGGCTGGCGGCGTAAATGGAGGGCCAGTCCACCGCGTTGGCGGCCGCAATCGTGGCCCTGCGTTTGAAAGAAGGGAGCGCACCACGCAGCCTCAGCAGCGCGCCCGCACCCGCGCGTGCGCTCTTTGCGCTTCAAGGCATGCGTCTGCTTGTCCGGTCCCTTCGGCCCTTCCCAAGACGGAAGGCAGCCAGGGGCCCCCGCCCTCCGAAGGATCCCCGCACAAAAACCTGCCCAATCCCTAAAATCACATTGAGCCGCCGGTGACCTCGAGCATCCAGGAGGCCGGGTTCTGGCCCTGCAGCAGCGGCTGCGTGCCTGCGGGGCAACCGGCCAAAGGTTCCAAAGGGAAGGCTCAGCCGGCGCCTGGAACAATTGTTGTTGACAGCTGCCTCCTCCTTGAACCTACGCATGCAACACACAACACCCCAGGCTGCAAGCAACACAAAACGTCCAGCCCTGTGTTGCTTTTGCTCAGGATTCGGCCCCAACAACGTGCAGCAAGGCCATAGCCAGGGGCGCCCCCCTCCCCCCGTATTCTCAAACCCCGCAGCCCCACCCGGCACGCGGCTGAGGTAGTCCACCAGCGTCCTGCTCTCGCTGCCGAGCGGCCCAAAGTACGTCGTGCGCCCGCCCCGCTGCAGAAGCAGCAGGCTGTCAAAGGCCTCGAAGATCTCGATGCTGGGCTGGTGGATGGTCACTGCGGGAGGGGGATGATGGGGTTTCAGGGTTTCAGCAGTGGGTTTTGGGGTATTTAGTGCTGTTGGGGCGTTGAAGTTCGGGAATGCAGCCCCTCGTCGTAAAACCGCAATCTCTTAATCCCCAAAAGCCAACCGCGCCGCGCCCCAAAGGAGGTCTGCCCCGCCCGCCCCGGCCTGCCCCCCCTGCACCTATGACGGTGCGCCCCCCGAGGCCGATGTTGCGGATGGCCCTCATGACCACGGCCGCAGAGCGCGCGTCCAGGCCGCTGGTGGGCTCGTCCATCATCACGACGCTGCGGGGCAGATTGAGGCGGTGGAGGTTGGCGGAGGTTTTTTTGTTTTGCTTTTGGGGCTGTGAAGGCCAGGGTGGTTTGGAATTGGCCCCCATTGCAAGCGATATGGCAGGGAGTGCAGCGTAGAGATGCATGCAAAAAGGAGGCACGGTTTGGGGGTGGAAAGGGCTCAACCGGAAAGGGCCCAAGTGGCAGCAAGCAGGAAGGGCTTCCAGCGCCGCCCACCTTGGCTGCGCCACCAGCTCCACCGCAATCGTCAGCCGCTTCCGCTGCTCCGCGCTCAGCCCCGCGCCGCCGCCGCCGCCCCCGCCGTCGCCCGCCAGCGCGTCCCCCACCAGCGCGTGCGTCTGGGGGCCGAGGTCGACCGTGTCGAGGACCTCCACCACGTGCGCGCGCACGAGCGCGTCCGGCACGCAGGGCGGCAGCCGCAGGCGCGCGCTGAACCACAGCGCCTCCAGCACCGTCGTGGCCGCGGTGTGGATGTCCTGCTGCTCCACGTAGCCGACGACGCGCGCCCTGGCGGGGGCGGGCGTTTGGGGGAATCCGAGCCGCATGGTTGGTGCGTGCCAGTGTAATAGCCCTCAATGAGGGCAAAAGCAGCAGCGGCCTTGGCAAGGCAAACAACAAGCTCAAGGCCCAAGCCCTGCAGCAGCACGTTGCGTCCCCCAGCCTTTGGAGGCTGCCAGCCGCGCACCAGGTGGCCTGCGGCGGCGGGGCCGCGTGGGGAGGGGGGCGGGCGGGGAGCGGAAGCAGAGCGGTCAGGTGCAACCTGCAGCGGACTTGTTGACTTGCCTATCGCCAGCGTTCACAGCCGCCTCAGGCAGTCCGCCGGGCCGAGCCAGTCCGCCCCACTACTCTCCCCAAATCCCACGCCGAAACTCCCCACCCCAACATGCCACAAAGCCTGCGCTCAGCCCACCTGGTCCTTGGGGTGTCCGTTGACGAATATGTCGCCGCGCACCTCGCCCACCGTCTTGCGGCCGCACAGCACGTCCGCCAGCGTTGTCTTGCCAGCGCCGCTGCCGCCTGTAAAGGGCACAAGGAGAGGCGGTGGTGGAGAGGTTTGCTGAACCCAGTGGGAGCCTGGATAGCCGCGTGGAGCCTCAAACGGGCTGCACCAAAGGGCGGCAAGCTGGGGCGTCTCGGCACATGCGCTGCAAAGTCCTTACAACAACAGCTGGCGCGCGCACGCACCCATCAGCGCCATTAGCTGCCCTGGCTCAACGTAGCCGGTGATGCCCTGCCATTGGGGCAGTGATGTGGGGGAAGGGGCGAAGAGACGTGGCCGTCGGCGGGCATTGCACGCAATCCTGCCGGTGCGTGTTCAGGATTCGGGTGGCACGGCAGGCAGTCCGGGTGGGACTGCCAAAAGCCACTGAAAACGCGGCCGCCCATACCCCCACCTTGAGCAGCTCGAGCTGCGGCATGGCCGCGAGGGCATCGGCCGCCTCGGCCGCCTCCTCGGACGCGCCGTCGTCGCCGCCGCCGCCCGCCCCCGCTCCTGCCGGCGTGCCGGCGCGGCTGTCGGCGGCCAGCCGCCCGCGCGCCGACTCGACGTCGCCCGGCGGCGCGCCGTCGGCCTCGGCCTGGGCTGCGGCGGCCGCGGCCTCCGCCGCCGCGTGGCGTTTGGCGGCGGCCTTCCGGTATGCTGGGTTGGGGACGGAGTAATGAATGTCCCGGAACGCGGGGGTGATGGGCTCAAAGGCGAGAGAGCTAGAGACGTCCGGCAGCGCCCCCGCCGGCGCGCCGTGGGGCGCGCTCTTGGCCGCCGCTGTCGCCGCCGCCGTCGCCGCTGGCGAATGCAGCGGCGGGGCCGCGCCGTCGCCCGTGGGCGAGAGGGTGAGAACGATCTCCGCCTGCACTGACTGGCCGCCGGCCTCGCCATCTGCCTCGCCGCCGTCTCCCGCCGCCTGCAGCTGCGCCGGCCGCGCCGGCGGCCGCGCTGCGGCGCCGGCGCACACCGCGGGCGGCGGCGCCTTGCCGTGCCTGCTGCCGGCGCGGCTGCGGTCTGCGGCGCGCACCAGCTTGTCCGCGATTGCGCGGCGCAGCGCTGCTGCGTCGGCGCGCGCCTTGTCAACCTCGGCGGGGTCTGGCACCTGGTGACGGACGGTTGTGGTAGCAGGGGGAGTGGGGGTGCAATTTGCCCAATCAATCGGCGAAACGAGGTCGTGGTGCATGCAGCCGCGATGCAGGCGTGCGTACTGACAGTGGGTGCGGCAGCCCCGTGCGCACCTGAGCGCGGCGGGTGCCGCCCGTGACGCGGTTCAGGGCCAAACAAAGCAGGCCGCTGAGCACCGCGAATAGGGCCAGCCTGGTACGGTTGGTTGCAATGCTTATGGGAGGCATTCCAAAGCAGGGGCGAGGGCAAGCGGTGGATGGGAAAGGCAACCCGCCCAACGCCTGACCCCCCAACCCCACGCCGCCACCGCTGGCCAAATGCACTGCAATCCTCCCCCTTGACCAAGGGCCCTTGATAATTGCACTCACAGATAAGCCACGCCGGCCCAGATCCAGAACTTGTCGTGGAATATCCCAAAGGTGTCCAGCGCCGCGTGGCCGACGGTCAGCCCCGGCGCCGCCCCGGGGATGGGCAGCTGCCAGTCGGGCGCGGAGAACTCGTTGACGAGGATGGCGCGGACGGCCCAGCTGAACGGGCTGATCCAGTACGCCCAGATCCACCAGGGGGGTATTGAGGTTCTCACTGCGGCGGCGGGGGCGGCGGCGGTTGTCTTTTGCGTGCGGGGGGAGGGGCGACGGCGGTCGTGTTTTGCATGCGGGGGGTGAAGCAGGCTCAAGCGCGAGCGAGGCCGCAGGGCTGAGCGGCGACTGCGTGCAGATGCAAAGAGAATCATGGGGAGCTGCGGAGCCGCCCGCCGCCGCGGCGCACCGATGGTGAAACCCGACGTTAGAATGAGGATAAGAAGGACGATGCTCGTGACGGCTTGCACCAGAGGCGGCGTGGGCACTGCGGGCAGCGACGCGCAGGGCGGGCCGTGCAGTTGGAGGTTGGGGGGGGGGGGGCGCATCCGGCCGCGACGGCAGCTGGAGAGCCTAGCCACCAATGGCGGCCGAAGCGCAGGCAGCTGAGCCCAAAACGGCCTGTGAAAGCAGGTGCAGCCGCCATGCTGGTGTTGCCAAGCAGCCCGCGTCACCTGTGATGGCAATCAGCCTGAAGATTGAGCTGACGCAGAGCGACGAGGCCATGCAAATGCAGATGAACGAGAAGAAGCGGCCGGCATCTGTGTTAGGGAGGGGCGGGGTTGAGTTGAAGGGGGTTGAGGGGACATGAGACCGCCAGTGACACGCTGCAGGGTTTCCGAGCATGCGCAGCCGCCATAATGGCCACGCACAAGCAGCAGGAGGGCCAAGGAAAACAGCCCACCGGCGACAAAGCCTATCATCCAGTAGGTGATGACAGCGAAAAACACAGACTCCAGAACCGTCACGGGGACCTGGCTCAGCGCCATGGACTGCGCGCGGGAAGACGAGGGGCTGGCTCAGTGCCGACACCGGCAGACCGGTGGTTGACATGCGCGGGCGGCATGCAGGTGCAAGCAGCTGCGAGCGTGCACGGCCGCGCGGGGGGCAGCAGGCAGCAGGGCGCGCTTGAGCCAGCAGACGGCGAGCGCCTCTGCGTGCGCGCGCGCACCAGTCCGTAGGACCAGGCGGGGTAAAACCTCGCGTCGCGGTGCTTGTAGAACACGCCCCGCGTGGCCAGCACGATGGCCACCTGGATCATGCCGCCCATCGACAGGAACATGACGATGAGGAACGCGGCGCCCATCTGTGGTCGCGTTGATTGGGTGTGGCGGCTGGGTGCATGTTCCGGCCTTGCTTTGACTTTTGGGCGGCTCCTTGCTGCCCAAGGTCGCCTCGCTTTCGAGGCAGGCGGCAAGGCAGGCGGCAAGGCAGGCGGCACGCAGAAAAGCGCCGGCCCTGACTGGTCAACCAGCGCCACACGTGGCAGTCCCCACGACATGTTTGCTTGCCTTTGACCGCGCTTCCGAAAGCGTGAAGTCCAGTCGAAAGAATAGCGACCCGACAAGCAGACCCATGACCACGACCTGCGGGGGCGTTTGGGGGGTGCGCATGTTCAGTGGGGGCAACCAGTGGAATGCACGCTTTAGGATAAGCCCGCTGTGCTACCCAGCTGCGCACGGCCGCCACGATCGCAAAGGCTTTCTGGCGCACAAGCAGGTCAAGCCTGCCGTGCGCGCCGCGCCTGCATCATCCTCGCGCGCAGCAGCAGCTTGTCGCGCACCACCAGCTTGAGCTGCCGCCTGAGCACGAGCCGCGCGGCCGCCGACGCCGAGAGCGCAAAGGGCGTCGTGGGCAGCGCGGCGGGGTGGCTGGCGGACTTGGGGAAGGGGCCCGCCGCCAGCTCGCGCTGCTGCTCGATGCCTGGCGCGTCAGTTTTGGGGTTGGTGTGTTTTATAACTTTGGAGCGCAGGAGGCTACCTAAGGGGGCGGGTTTTCAAACACCGGCAGGTGCAGGGGGCGGGCGAGCGGGCGCACGACGAGTGCTGAGCAGGTCGGTGTGTGTGCTGCGGCGGCCGCAGTGAACCCGCATGCACGCACCATGCGGGTTCTCAGTCCGGAAGCGCGCCGCCAGCTCCGACACGGGCATCAGCATGGTCGCCGGCTGGCTCGTGCGCGCGAGGGCAAGCTCCTCGTCCGCGCCACGCGGCGGCAGGCCGCGCGACGCCCTGAGCTCCTGGGAGGGGAAGGTTGCAAACAAGCAGCAATGTTGTGGCGCGCTCGAGGGGTGTGTTTGTTGACGTGGCTCCGTCTGTGGGGGAGGTGCAACTCATTTGAATCCCTGCTGCACACAGCCAGCAGCCCTCGAGGCCTGCCACCGCATGGCTTTGACCCTCCCTCCCCTCACATCTGTTGCGTAGGCCAGCTGCCCCGCCGGAGTGGAGGCCTCCTGCAGGAAGGAGGCGAGGTCCTTGCGCCTGGGGCAGACGAGGCCAAGGGACGCGAAATGGGGCAGCGCGCCGTCGACGGGGCCGTGGTAGAGGATGGCACCTGTTTTGGGGGGGAGGTTGCGGTTAGCAAGCCCAATCTTACAGCGGCTGCGTGGGCATGCCACAGACGTGCTTGCGTGGTGGGCGCGTGTGCTGAGCAAGCCGTTTTCGGTCGAAGCCGCCCCCCAAGCGCCGCCCACAACCGTCGCCACGACAAACTCAAAGCCCCGCACCGTCCGCCATGAGTAGGACGTCGTCAAACAGCGCCACCACCTCTGGCGACGGCTGCAGCAGGCTGACGACCGTGGTCAGCTTGAGGGCACGCGTCATCTGCGGGGTGGGGGCGGGCCCGGTGGGATGGGCAGGCAGCGCACTTGCAGCACGCATGCGCTCAGGCCATGTGCGTGACCAAGGCAACGTGCGTACAAGCAGAGCTGATCTGCCATGGAACAGGCAAAAAACAGCTGCCCTAATGCAATCATGCAGGTTTTCCCCACCAGCGCCAGGAACGTGACCACGCTGTGGAGGGTGGCGGAGTCGAGCCCGGTGTTGATCTCGTCCTGTGGGTGGGTTTTTTGGGGTGTGCATTGGGCGGTTTCAGGCAACGGGGCAGGCGCATGGGCGGCGTGTTTGGGCGACGTCGCCCGCCAGGACGAACGCGACACAGCGAGCGCGCAAAAACGCGCACCAGCATGAGCACGCGCCGCTGGCCGACAAGCATCTCCGCGCAGGTGACCCTGTATTTTGTTTCGTGAACGAGGATAAGGGGGAGCCGTCATGCAGAGCGGCACAAGGAGGTTGCCGAGGCAAGAAGGGGCACTCAGAACGGGGGGAGCAGGCCAGCAGAGGCGGCACGCACCGCTTGCGCTCGCCGCCAGACACGCCGCGAGTCATCACGTCCCCTACGGGCGTGTCGCGCACGTGCGCCAGCCCCATCCAGCTGGTGATGATCTCCGCGCGCACTGCGCTGGTGCCGCACAGCCCGCGGATGAGCGCCTCCACCTGGCGGGGGTGGGGAGCTGCTGGTTGGGGCGTGCAGGTGGCAGGCGCGCAAGCCCCCGCCGCATGCTGCGGGCAAGAGTGGGGTGCTTTAGGTTTGAGCAGCAAAGCAGTTATCCAAGCTGAAGCAGCCCCTGCTGGTGAAACTGCCGACAGCCCCAAAAATGCGCCAACCTCGTCCTCCTCCAGCTTGGCGCGCGCCGCCGCCTTGAGCGCCTGCGCGCGCGCCGCGGCCGCCTCCTCCTTGTCGTCCCCCGCGCTGCCGCTGCCGCCGCCGCCGCCGCCGCCGCGGCTGGAGCCGCTGGCCGCGCGCAGCTGCTGCAGGTCCATCATGGACTTGGCGATCTTCGCGTCCAGGATGGCGCGCGGCACGTCAAAGGCGGGCGCCGCCCCCGTCTGGCAGGCGTGGGCAAAGCCGATGGTCTCCGCCACGGTCAGACCGCCGATGTGCTGGTCGGTCTGGGGGGGGGGTCGGTGGGAAAGCACGGAAGGAGCCGGAACGCATTGGAGGGTTTAGGGCTTGGGGTAGCTTAGGGAGGCGTGAGTTTCGAGGCATACGGCGTTGGCAGGCCCCAGGGCCAAGTGGCGAGTTGGGATCAAGCCAAACCTATCGCTTGCATCCCGCACGCTGCAGACCGCGCACCTGCCCGACAAACGCCGCCACGCGCTCCACGGCAAACTCGTCCTTGGAGTGGCCGTTGTACAGCACCTCGCCCTCCACCCTGAGCGCACCGCAGCCGCGCAGCCGCGCGGCGAGGACGCGCATCAAGGTCGTCTTGCCGCAGCCCGGTGGGCCCAGCAGCAGCGTGGAGCGGCCCTGCAGGGGGAGGGCGGCAGTACCGGCAGGGATGAACACCCGACAAATACAGGGTGCATCCAACAGGGGCTGCCATCTCAAAGCCCCTCCCAGCACGCAGCATTCGTGGTGCGCTCACAGGCTTTATGATGCCGCTCAGGGGGCCTCCCGGGCCGCCCAGCACGTTGATGTCCTGCAGGCGCTCGCCGCCGCGGCCGACCAGCCTCTGCGATGCGTTGCGGCAGAGTTTTGGCATCAGGCACCCGCCGTCCTGGCAGGCTTGACGCCATGCTGCGCCCAATGCATGCGCTGACACATGCAAAAGCAAGCAACGGTGCTGCTGCGTGCATGGGTGCACTGCCACCGGACCTTGAGCACGTTGAGGGGGATGCTGGCAACGGTCGGCACGCCCGCGCTGCCGAAAAGCGCCCCTGTCGTGACGCGCACGCCGCGGAACTCGAGCTGCAATTTGGAGGCGGGGGGCGGCGGCGAGGCTTGGCAGCTGCTTGGCGAGCAGCGGGTGCCTAGGCAAGCGGCCAGCTGCGGGCTGATGACCGGCATCAACAAGGCGCAGGCAATAGCATGCGTCCACGGCGCGACTGCGCCATGCAGCGGCCATGCACCGGCGCACGCACCTGCACGCTGGGCAGCTCAACGCCGTGCTCCTCGAGCTTGGCGTGGATGCGCGCCAGCAGCGCGTGGCCGCCCTTGCTGAGCACGCGCTCCACCAGCTCTCGGCGCTTGCGGGCGCTCCTCTTTGCCTCCTTGACCTCGCGGCGCACGTGCACGCATGCCTGTGCGGCTGCATCGTGCAGCGCCGCCTGCACGTCGGCGTCGGCGGCGCCGGTCAGGAGCGCGCTGTCGTTGGCCGCCCACACGTTGGTCGCGGGCACGCCGCATGATGCAAAGGAGGTCAAGGCCTCGGCGCGGTCGGGCGTCTCGCCGGCCATTGCGCGCGACCGCGTGGCGCCGGCGCCGGCGCCGGTGGGGCGTGGGCCGCGGCCCAGCCGCGGCGTGCGCAAGCGCGCGGCGGCGGCGGCAGACCGCTGCCGGTGTCCAGTCTGGCTCGAGCGGCTGCATGGCGACGATCGAAAAGGGAGAGTTGTGGCGCCGCGCCAGCTCTAGATCAGGGAAGCACGGCAAAAACCTGTACCCCGCGGCCCGCGCCCGTCCAGCCTCCCCCGACCGGGCTTCAAGCAGGGAAAGGCAAGAACATACCCGTATAATACTGCTTACTGGGTAGCCAGGCAAGGAGAGGCGCGCCAAGGGGTGCGTAGATCGCCGCCGCTGACCCAGCTTCGGTCAAAGCCGTATTTGGACCGGAGGCAGACTTTGGGAGAGGTGGCTTGTGGATGTCTTGCATGCAATCGCTACAGGTGCCGCGCAGGATTTTGGGCTGGTTGGGGCAAGGGAGCTGCCAGTGCCTGCCAGTTCATCATCCCTATGCCTAGCCCCCGCGGCACTCGCATAGCCCCCATCCCTTCTTCGCCACTCCACATGGCATGGGTAAACGCATTAACACAGGGTGCACGCATGAGGGCGGCGGTTGGCGCCATGCACAAGACAACGCTGCCGCATGAGGCATGCGCCATGCGGCGCAGTCCCCCCACAGCTCATCTCCGCTGCGGCTGCCACTGCTTGCTCAGTAGCGCCGGTCGTCGTCGCGCCGCCGCTTGTTATCGTAGTCGTCGCGCCTGGGAGCGGGGAAGGGGCAGAGCACGCTTGAGCGGCGGGCAATCGGTTGGCAGTCCGCAAAGGCCCCCGTTGACCAAAAACCGCGCCCGCCCCGCATGCGCGCGCATGCAAGCGGCGCCCCCCCATGCAGCCGCCGCACCTGGGTGACATGTCGCGCGGGCGCTTGTCCCGGTAGCCACCCCCGCCGCCGCCGCCGCCACCGTAGCGGTCGCGGTCGCCGCCGCCGCCGCCGTAGCCGCCCCGGTCGCCGCCGCCGTAGCCGCCCCGATCCCCTCCGTAGCCGCCGCGGTCGCCGCGGTCGCCGCCGTAGCCGCCGCGGCCGCCGCCGTAATCCCGCGGGGGTCCGCGGTCGTAGCCGCCGCCGCCGCCGCCACCGCCACCACCGAAGCGGTCGCCGCCGCCACCGAAGCGGTCCCGCTCAAAGCCGCCGCCGGGGGGCCCGCCGGGCCTGCCGCCGCGGTCGTCAAACCTCCGGGGCGGGGGGCCGTCGTCGGCGTGCCTGTTTTGGGGTGTGCAAGGGGCCGAGGGAGGGTCAGCCAGCGGGGCGGGAAAAGGGCTGAGGCGGGAACGAGCAGGGCAGCAGTCGAGGGCTGCCGCTGCCTGCCGGGATGCGGCGCGCGCGCCGCAGCACGGGGCTTGCCTGGGCGGCCGGTCCACCGGCAGCGGCAGGCCTGCCGCGATCGCTGCTGCGACGGCCTTCTTTTTCGACTCCTTGGGCAGCCGGCTGTCGCCGCCGAGGCCGCCCGCCAGCCGCATTGGCCGCCTGCGCGCGAGGGAGAACGCACAGGCTTCGAGTCAGCATGCCGGGACAAGGCCGCGCACGCACGCACGCACCCCAGCCAAAAACCTATCAGCCAACGCGCTGGCATGCAGCCCACACGAGCCGCGTTGGGAGCCCTCCGTCCCGGCATGCGCGGAGGCCAGTCCCTCCCCCCTCCCCTCCCCTCCCCTGCCCAACCCCCCCACGCACCAGCCCTCCACCGTGCGGCCGCGCTCCACGTCCACCAGGATGCGGCGCCCCTCGATCTTCACGCCGTCCATGGACTTGTAGGCCTCCTTCATGTCGGACTTGGACTCATAGGTTATGAACGCGTAGCCGCGCGGCTTGTCTGGGGGGCGGCGGGGCGGGGGAGGAGGGGTTTGCGGCGGTTTGGAGGGATGCGCGCGAATCCGTTTGCGCGGCGGGGGCGGCGGCGGCGAGGCTGCACACATGGTTGGCTGCGCCCATCGCGCCTGGCAAAAGCGCAAGCATGCGTGCGCGCGGCTGTGCGGGTCATTCCAGCCACAGTGCGCGGCGGCCATGCGCCACCTCGCCCCTCGCAGCCGGCGGCTCACCCTTGTCCTTGGCCTGCACCATGCGCACGTGGCGGATGGGGCCGAAGCGCTCAAACTCGCTGCGCAGGCGGCGCTCCGTCACCTCATAGCTCAGGCGCGCGATGAACAGCGTCTTGAAGGGGTCGCCCTGTGGGTTTGGGGGTGCGCGGGGGGGTGGGGGTCAGGCGGCTGGATTGCGCGGCACCTAAGCAAAAAGGCAGTTGGCGGGAAGGGGGTCTGCTGAACAGAGGCCAGGGCAGGAACACATCAGCAAACCGCCTCCACCCGCAGCAGCTGCGGGCGCAGCAAAGCGGCCCCTCACCCCCCACCCCGGCCCTCACCTCCACCAGCGGGTCTTTGTTGGGGTCGTACCGCGCGACGCGGTCCTCCAGCACGCCCTCGTTGCGCGTGGCCTTCCACTTGACAAGCCGCTCGTTCCTGCGCCGGGTCGGGGGCGCGCGCGCGCAGTGTCAGCAGGGGCTACCCACCCCTCGAGCGGGGCGCGAGGGGCAGGCGGGGGGGGGGGGGGGGGGGGGGGGGGGGGGCGCGGCGCGCAGCCGCCGGCGTGGCGGCGGGGTGTGCGGCGCATCTGCTGCAGTGCGGCGCATCTGCAGCCTGCGCGGCAGCCCTGCTGCGGCCGCGCCGCGCCCGCCGCCCTCCCAGCAGCCGCGCACTTTTCGATCTTGGTCTCCGCATCGATCCGCGCCTGCGCGCGCAGCTCCGGGTTGCTGTACTTGCGCGGGCTCGCGGGGCGGTCGATGGGCGGCGGGGGCTCGTACTCGGGGTCCCCCGGGGAAGCGAACTCGGAGAGGTGGGCCGCGACGCCGCTGTAGGCCACGCGCGGCTTGCGCTTGGGCACGGGCTCCCGGTGGTCGAGCGGCGGGTTTGCCACAAACAGGCGGACGACCTTCTCGGGCAGGCCCGTGGGGTGGCCGGTCTTCACCGACTCCTTGAGCACCTTGGTGATGGCCTGGCGCGTCGCGCCCTTGTTGCGCCAGTCCATCGCGCCGCTGCTGCGCCGCGCGGCTGCCGCGGCTGCGCGGCGGCGGCGCCGCCTGCGGTGCTGCCGGCCGCTGCTGCCGCGCCGCGGCGCGCTGCTGCCAAGGCCGCTGGCCCGGGTAGCCCCGCTCGCCTTGGGTTGAACGAGCGGTGACCCCCGCCTTCGCGGAGCTTCGCCTCTCTCTGCGGGGACGCCTGCTGCCGCGGCCCGGGCGCGCCGATCTGACACGCGCCCCTGCCGCTGAGAGGGCTGCCGGCCGGCTGCCAAACGCAGCTGGGGTCACCCTGAGTTGGGGACCCAACCTCTGCTGGGAACGAGCCGGGCCAGATCGGGCGGCCCTGCGATCTGGTGCGAAGCGCTTGAGGGCACGCGTTTGCAGGCAGGCAGATAATGCGACTGAGGTGACTGCGAGGCCGGGCACCTTCTGCGACGCCGTCGTCGGGCAGGCCAGCGGGCGGGTGCCGCACTTGATTGCCGCCGCCGCAGCACAATTGCCGCCGCAGCACGCACACCACTCCAGCAGCCCCTGCTCTCTCCGCCGACTGCCCTCGCCGCGAGAACTCTCCCCCAGCTTGCAAGCCAACACACCTCCATCGTCCTTTCATGACAGCCTGGGGGGCCTCGCGCGGCCAACAAGCGAAGCACAATTTACTAGCGCACGCAGAAGGCATTCGAGGCAAAAGGGGCCGGGCCGCCGCTGCGCGGCACTGTGGGCAACCGCTGTACACCCGCCCGCGCAGCCGCCGCGGCCCGCGCCGCGCCGCCGTCACCGCACCGCGGCCGCCGCCGCCGCCGCCGCGCCGGCCGCGCCGCCGGCCCCGCCGTACCGCGCCTCGTCGGCGTCGCTGAGCGGCACAAAGTAGGCCCGCGTGGTCGCGACGCTGCGCAGCGCGGTGGACTTTGTGGCCTCGGGGATCTCCGGCAGCTCCCTCAGCGCGTCCTTGAAGCGCTCGAAGAACACCTCCCAGTGGCGCTGCGGGGTTTTTGTTCGAGAGGGGGGGGGGGCGTTTTGGAGGGGGCGCGGGCGAGGCTTTGGGAGGCGCCTGGAAGGGGGCGCGGGCGCGGCTTGGGCAGTGGCGCGGCGGGGTTCTAGGGCACCGCCACGCGCGCGCGCGAGCTGCGGGCGGCGGACTGGGACCGAGGGAGGCAGTGGGAGGTGCGAAGCAGCCCGCTGCGCGCTGCGCTGCCGCCGCGCCCCCAAACCGCCAAGCCCCCCACCTCTGTCAGCCCCCTGTCCCGGATGAGTTTGTAGTGGATGCGCCTCAGGTTCAGGTTGGGGTGCTCCTGTTGGGGGGCGCGAGCAGGGGCGGCCGAGGATGTGAGGAGGCGCGCTCAGGCGCGAGGCGGCTGGGCCGGTTGACCGCTTCCCACCGCGTGGCCACGACGGCCACCATCTTTGGCACAACAGCGGGTGGGCTCCAGCGTGGGGCAGCACCCCCACACACCCCAAGAAAGAACCGCCACCCACCCTGCAAAGACCCTCCCAAAAGGGCACTTCCCACCCATCAAGAAGGCCCCCCAAAAGCCCCCCTTTCAAAAGCCCGCCCCCCAGCAGTCAAGCCCCCCACCTCCAGCACGAGCTCCTTGCCGCCAAAGGCCATCGCCATGAACTGCACCTGGTGGCTCTTGAGCTTGGGCACGTCCACCTCGTGGAAAAAGGGGGACAGCACGGGGTCAGCCATCACCTGGGGGGGGCCGGGGTGGGGGGGTGGGGTGGGGGGGGGGGGGGGGGGGGGGGGGGGGGCGGTGGGGGGGGGGGGGGGGGGGGGGCGGGAGGTGGGGGGGCAGTTGAGCAGGTGGGAGGGGGCGGCTGCGGCCCGGGTTGGCAGAGCTGGGGTGGCGGTTTCTGTGGCGCGCGCTGCTGAGCAGCAGCAGCCAGCAGGCGCGGCGGCGCACGCGTGGGCACAGCTGCCGTCGGGTATGAGCCGAAAACGCCGCCCTGCTCGCGTGGATTTCGAGCTTTTCGATATTTGCTTTGTTTTGTCCTTGACGCGCACCTTTTCGTAGAACACGTCCACCACCTTCTTCAAGCTCACAGAGTCGGAGGCCGCCAGCTCGTGCGTGCGGCGCCACTCTGGGGTGGGGTGTGGGGGGTGTTTGGGGGTTGGGCGGGGGATAGGAGCGCGCGATCGGGCGGGGCGGACCGCCGCCGCGCACGCAGCCCGTCATGCCGGAAAAGGCGCGGGTCCCCCGAGCCGCGCCGGACCGGGCCCGCGAGCCCCGGGCGCGCGCGCCGCCGCCCCCCGGCTGCACGCACAAACCCCGCGCGGCGCCCCTCACCACCGGACGCGCGCGGCGAGGGCTCCGACGCGAACTTGACGTTGCGCATTGCGGAGCCGTCGCTGCTGTGGGAGCGGCGCGCGAGGGTCACGGGCTCGCTGCTGGGGGGGCGGAGGATGCCCTTTGGCAGCCCGCCGCTGCCGGTGCGCGCGGGGCTGGCCTCCCCGGTCGCAAACTCGTCGCGCGCCTCCTGCGCCGCGGCGGCCGCGGCGTCGGGGCAGTGCAGCTGCGCGCCGTCGTCGCTGCCGCTGCCGCTGCCACTGCCGCTGCCAGCACCGCGCGCCGCGGAGTCAGCCGCGGCGCGCGGTGCGGGTGGCGGTCGCTGCGCTGCCGCAGGCGCCGCGTCCGTGGCCGGCGCCCGCTTGGAGAACAGCTGCCCCATGGCTCTCGCCAACCCCGCGAGGGGGGGCCTGGCAGCTGCGGGACGCTGGCGTGGGGGAGGCCTGCCCTCAAGGAACGACTATGCCGGAGCCTATGAGCGTTTCCAGGCCGCGCGGACGTTTTTCAGCCGCAAATATGTTTAATAAACACGCGGGGACCGCTGGGTATGAGGCCAGCGCGGCCCCAGATCACGTTCCTTGAAATGGGCCTTCCAGCCCGCGAGATCCTGCGTTATGGAGCTCAATTTGGGTTCCTATAGCCTATTGCGGGCCTTCCGGGGACCCTACCCACCCCCCTGGCCCCCCACCAAACCCCCTTGACCCGCCTTTGACGAGCCTCGTCCGGCCCTCGAGGCAATGCCTCCAGCGCACCACCATGCGGGTGCATGCGACGAGGGGTGCGGTGAGGCAGCGCTTTTACACGCGGATCAGCAGGAAGGGGTGCCACGCCCACGGCGCCGCCGGCTGCCGCCACCAGTCGCGCTCCGCCTCCCCAAAGTGCGCAAACCAGTGGCACCCAAACTGCACGTTGAGCGCCGCGCCCGCGTTTGAGATCGCGCAGTCGCGCAGCGCCGCCTGCAGCGCCGCGAACGTGCCGTCGCGGTGCATCTGCAGCAGCGGCAGCGTGATCGACCGCAGCCGGCCCAGGCGGCAGAGCCCCGCCCAGCCCACGACCTCGGCGTTGGCCCGGCCGTCCAGCACCAGCCGCTCCAGCGCCGACAGCGCGCCGAGCGGCGCCGCGTCGGCGCGCGGCTGCACGGTCACCGCCAGCGCGCGCAGCGCCGCCAGGCGGCCGCCGATGGCGGACAGGCCGCTGCCGTTTAGGCCGCCGGAGCCGGCTGGCTCCTTTATGATCAGCGTCTCCAGGCCGGGCCAGCCGCGGGCGATGTGGTAAGCGTGGTGGTCTCGCGCGCCGGTAAACAGCAGGCGCAGGTGCCTGAGGCGGGGGGGGGGGGAGGAGGGGTGGAGGGCGTGGAGGTGGGCAAGGGTGTTGCCCGACACTGCTGCTGGTGTCCTGCTGCACAGCGCCGGCTTTGAAGCGCGCGCCAAAAGATTCCGGCCATTCCCCGAAACCCGGCGGCCCCGCGGCGGCGGTGGCAGGCCGCACCTGATGCCTGCACTGGCCTCCGCCATGGCCGCCAGGTCCCGCGGCCCAATCTGCAGCCCCGACAGGCTCAAGCTCTGCAGCCCCGCCGGCAGCGCGCGCCACTCAACGGGTCCCGGCGGCTCCTCGCCGCCGCCGCCGTCCGCGCCGCCGCCGCCGCCCGGCGCGGTCGCAGCGCTTGCAGGGGCGGCGGCGGCGGCGGCGGCGGCGGGGGCGGCGGGGGCGGCGCCGGCCAGCGCCCCCGCCTCTAGCATGTTGATGCTCAGATCGCGCAGCCGCGCCGCAAACGCGAGCGCGCCGATCGGCGGCGCGCCGGACCGCGCGCGCATGTCGAAGTGGAGCGAGGTGAGCGCCGTCCAGCAGATGAGGAGGTGGCTCAGCGCAAAGTTGGACGCGTGGAGGGCTGCGGTCGCGGGGGGCGGGTGCGTTGGGGGTGTGCGGTGTCAGAGCTGGCTCAGCTGAGCGCATGGGGGGGTGTCATGCAGCGTCACGTGGTTGGAACCGAAGGCACGCCCTGGCACGTGCATGGCGTGGCCGCAGTTGGGAAGGCAAAGCGCGTGCGCATGCATGCAATCCAGCGCGCGCCGCCGCGGCGCGCACCGTGCGGCGTCTGCGGCTGCGTGTGCAGCTCGAACCGCTCCAGCGCCGTAAGCGGCGAGAGGCGCGTCAGCAGGTCCCGGTCGCCCGGCGGAAGCTGCAGCAGCCCTGCCGCCGCGCCGCCGCCGTCGCCCGCCGCGGCGCCCGCCGCCGCGCCGCCGGCCGCCGCGCCCGCCATGCGCAGCTGCGCCTGCAGCTGCGCGGCCAGCGCGGGCGCGAGCGCGCGGTGCTGCGGCTGGTGCGCGAGCAGGCAGGGCCCCGACAGCACGAGCGTGCGCAGGCCGCAGAGGCGCGCCACCGCGTCCACCAACCCGTCTGCCAGCTGCAGCCCGTCAATTTGCAGCCGCCGCAGCGCGGGCCAGCCGGGCACGACCCCTCCCCCGCCGCCGCCGCCGTCGCCGTCTTCGCCGCCGCCGTCGTCGTCCGGCGCCGGGGACGCGGGCCGCAGCGCGAGCCAGCTGGCGGGCAGCGTGTCGCGCGAGGCGGCGCCAAACTCCAAAAACTTGGCGCCCCCCTGCAGCGACACGTGCGTCAGCGCGCGCATCGAGCGCAGCGCGGCGCAGCCGCCCAGGAATGCCAGGTCTGACTGAAGGCACAGCCGCCGCAGCCGCGACAGCGGGGAGAGCGCGCGGCTCCAGTCGTCCGCGCCGCCGCCCCCCGCGCCCGCGTCCGCCGCGCCTCCACCGCCACTCCTGCCGCCGCCGCCCCTGCCGCCCCGGCCCCGAGCGGCCCCGCCGCCGCGCCCCGCCGCGCGCCGCGCCGCCTTGCCCTCGGCGTGCGCGGCGACCGCGGCCGCCAGGTCCTCATTAGAAGCCGCCAGCTGGCCCAGCTCCAATTCTTCCAGCCCCGTGAGCTGCGCCAGCGCGGCCGCGAGCCCCCCCAAACCGACGGCCAGCTGCCCGCCCAGCGCCAGCCGCGTGAGCCCGGTCAGCAGCCCCAGCGCCGCGAGCGGCGCGTCGCCGGCGAGGCGCAGCGCGGAGAGCTCCAGGCAGCGCAGGCCGCGCATCGGCGCGGCGGCGGCGAGCGCGGCGGCGCCGAGGGGGGCTTCCCCCAGGAAGAGGCGGGCGCCCTTTCGGAGGCGCAGCCGCGAGAGCGCGGTCAGCGCAAACACGCCCTGAGGGGGAGGGGACCGGGGGCGGTGCGGCGGCGGGGCGGGCGGGCTTGTCGAACCCTGCCCAATGGGCGATGCCGCAACTTGCCAGTTGCCATCAAGTACGATTGGGATTCTAGTCAGGGTTTAAAGGGAGGAGGCACCCCGCCACCCCCCCCGCCTGTAGCCGCGTAGGTCAACGCGCCGCCGCGTTAGTCAACCCCCCACCGCCGCCAAACCCCTCAACCCCGCGGCGCCGCGGACCCCTCAACCCCCCCCCCCCCCCAAAAAAGCCCACCGACAGCGCCTCCCACTCGTGCATGGTCTGCCCCGGGGCCCACAGCGCCGTGTCCCACTCCACAGAAAGGTCCTTGAGCCCGGGAAGCTTCCTCAGCTCGGGGCCAAGGGGCCAGGGGTCGCGCGTGAAGGTCGCGTCCTGAGTTGGCACCGTTTGGGGTTTGACTCGGATTAGAATTAGGGTATTGGTCATGCACGCATGCTCAGCCCCGGTTGGGATTAGAAGGGCGGCTGAAGACGGCGGACGGCGTTGACTGGCCGGCGGCTGGAGCGGCGGCGGCGGACAGCCAAGCGCCGCAGCAGCAGCACGGTGCCGGCGCGGGCGGGCCACCACCCCCGGGCAGTGCGCGCACCTGCACGGACAGCGAGGGCAGCGCCGGCAGCGCCGCGGCCAGCGCGTCGAGGCACACCGCGCGGCTGTCCAGCCGCACCATTGGCTCCAAATTCATGCGGGCCTGGGTTTGGGGGGGCGCGGGGCAGGCGCGGCCGTCGCAACTGGGGGGCCGGACGGGCGGGCGGGGCCGGGGGGGGGGGGGGGGGGGGGGGGGGGGGGGGGGGGGGGGGGGGGGGGGGGGGGGGGGGGGGGGGGGGGGGGGGGGGGGGGGGGGGGGGGGGGGGGGGGGGGGGCGCAGGGCTGCGCCCTTCGTCCGCAACCGCCGCCGCCGCCGCCGCAGCAGCAGCAGCAGCGGCCGGCATCGGCGCGCATCCAACGCGCTGCTCAGCGGGCGCGTCCGCTGGCCCGTGCAGCAGCCGCCGGCAGGTCGAACGGCGGGGGTCAAACGCAAGAGGGGCGGGGGGGAAGGGACCACCCACCTGTACTGGGTCGCACCACCCGTCCGCATGCGACAGCTGCAGCCGCGCCAGCGAGGGGAACCCCCCCGCGACGCGCCGCAGCGCGCCCGCCGCGGCGGGCGATGACGCGAACGCCAGCGGCAGGCGCAGCTCTGGGACGTCGGCGCTGAAGGTGAGCCGCCAGTTGCGGCACGCGAGGCGGCAGCTGCGGCGCGCGGCGGCCGAGAGGTAGGGCCCCACCGCAAGGAGCACGTCCTGCGGCACGCTGTCCCAGGAGGAGGCGGTGACGTAGCCGCTGCGGCAGTTCAGGTCCTGGTGAGGCGGGGCGGGCGGGCGGGCGTCGGGGGCGGCGGGCGCGCGGGCGCGCGCCCGCTCTCTCGCGCGCGCGCTGCGGCGAGCCGGGGGCGACGCGCGCGGCGGCGGCCGCGGGCGGGCGGCGTCGACCGACCTCCAGCCGCGACTCAAGGTCGGGCGTGCCGCATCCGAAGCAGCCAAAGCAGCGGGCCCAGGCGCCGTGTGGCTCCATAGGCGCCGCTGCGCCCCTCGTCAAGGGCCCTGCGGGCCCTGGTCCTACGAGTCCAGTGCGCGCTGGGCGTCGGCAGAGGCTGGCATGATGCGTTTGAATCGCTGGAACCTTGGGCGACCTGTAATGCGGCCGGGCCAGATCCAAACAAGTCGCCGCCAACGCGCCGACACCTGGCGGCACTCCGACATCTGGCGGCCTCCTCGCACAGCAACCCACGTGAAAGAGCCCCTGGAGTCCTGATGACGCCAGCACAAACCCAACGTCACTCGGCGCCGTTGACCGGCTGACCGGCGGACCAGGCTGCTGCCGCCGCCGCCGGTCACGCTTCTCCCCCCCGCTGCCAGCGGTCGACACGGTGCAGCGCAGGAACGAGTTTGCTCAGCGGCACGGATGGAGGATCGCGAGAAGTGCGGCGCATTGCGGGCGAGATGGGAGCGCGCGGGAGACTCTCGGGCAGGGAGCCGTTTTGGGGACAAGTTGGCCGGTCTGCACACGCCGCGCGCCTGCTGCGACGACCAAAGGCGGAGCAGATGCCTTTTGCCAAGGTGGCCCAAAGGGGCAGTGCGAGTGCGCTGGGCGTGTTTGCGCGTGCGGCGTGTTTTTATTGCAACGGCCTCCAGCCAATTGTTCTATTTCACAGATCTCAAGTCAAACCTCGCAAGCTGCGGTTTTTCAGGTGAAAGCGTGCCGTTGGGGCTGCAAATGGCGTTGACAGTGCTGGGGCATGGAAGAGGTCGGCGGCGGCCGGTGACGGCGGCCGGTGACGGCGGCCGGTGACGGCGGCCGGTGACGGCGGCCGGTGACGGCGGCCGGCCGCGCATGCCTCGGTCGTCTCAAGAGACGGTCGCGTGGAGGGTGCGGCCGGCCAACGCCGGCGGGGCCTGCCCTTCCGGCTCCCGCCCCCCGCTCGCCGGCCGACCACGCAGGGCGGCGCCACGCGAGGGGCACAAATCGCGGTTCGGGTCCCGTCTCTGCGGGCGCAGGGGCTGGCTGGACTAGCAATGACCCTCTCTGCCGCAATTGTACAGGAAGTCGGGCAGTGACGGTGGGGTGTCTCCAGGCGGGCTCGGCCAGTGGCCACGAGGGGCCCCGCTGCGCGAACGGACCGTTCCGTGACACGGGGGCCGGCGGCGCCGCGGCACGAACAACCATCAGCCTGTGGCGCCGCTCGGCGGGTCGGGGCCCGCGCCGGCTACCACGCCGCCGTCGCCGCCGCGCCGCCGCGCGCGCCCGCCTCGGCGGCCAGCGCCGTCCAAGGCAGGCGCGCGAGGGCGGTGGTCACGTCATCGTACCCACCGCCCATGCGGACGAGAAGCTGCCCGTTGACCTGCCGCACGTTGAGGCGCTTGCCGCAAACCCCGTATGTGCAGGGACCAAGCCTGCGCGCGCGCGTTTTTTCGCGGTGTTGGGGAGTTTGTTGCAGTTGCGTGCCTTGGTTGAGTGCCGCCTGATGAGCGCAGCCGCTTTGTGTGCATGTTTGGCGAACACACTGGTGCATGCACCCCTGCAAGCACTAGCCACGTGCGCGGCTGCGCGTGTGCGCACCTGTCAAAGCGCAGCGGCAGGCCGTTGCGCGCAAACGCCGCCTGGAGGCGCCCCACCGCTCCGTCCACGTCGCACGCGCTGCCGGTGCGCGCGGCCGATGTCAGGCGCGCCACCCAGTTGCTGCCGCCGCTGGAAGCGCCGCCCCGCAGGAACGCCTGGGGGTGTTGCGCGGGTTTGGCAAAGGGTGGCGGGCTCAGCGATTGGCGCGGCGTTTCCGGCGCTTCAATCCAAACCCTGAGCTCTTTGAGCCTTTGCAACTGCCGCCGCCCCGACCGCAGCTCCAGCCGGCTGTGCAAGCAGCCGGACTGGCCTCACGAGTGTGGTGCCCGCGTCAGCACCAAAGCAACGCCTCCAAAAAACGCGGCGGCGTGGGCACGGCAAAGAGACAGGAGTCTGCTGACACCGGGCGCGCCTACCTCGCGCGCCGCCGCAAAGCGCGGGTGCTCTCCCAGCAGCGGCGCCCCGCCGCAGCCGTGCGCGTGCTCCTCGGGCGCGGCGGCGGCGGCCGGGGCGGGCGCGGCGCGCACGGTGTATCCCAGAGTGTCTGCGCTGTCCAGCTTTTGGGGCGTCCTGGGAGTTTTGTTGGAAAGGGGCGGGGGTGTTAACATGCAAAGATAGTTGGCGTGCAAAGAGAGTTGGCGTGTCGGCCGGGTCGGGAGCTGCCTCCTGGCAAAGCCCGAGACCGCGCCGCCCCGCCCCGGACTGTACCCCCCCTCCTGCCCCGCCCCTCCCCCACCCGCCCCGCCCAACCTGTAAAGCGCCGCCAGCGCGGCCGCTGTGTCGGGGTCGAGCCGCATTTGCAGCGCCTTGCCGCCGCCAGTGCTGCTCGCCGGCACGCACACCACGCTGTAGCCGCCGGCCCCGCCGCCCGGCGCCCTCCCGCCCGCGGCGCCGCCCGGGGCGCGCGCCGGCTGCAGCCGGCCAGAGGCGGAGCGCGCCGGCGGCGGCGCCGGCGCGGGGGCGGCGAGCGCGGGGGGCGGCGGCGCGGCGGCGCAGGCGGCGGACACCGAGGCGGCAGAGCAGGAGGAGCCCCGCGGCGTGCCGCGGCCGGAGCGGGGCCCCGTCGGGCTCGCGGGCGACGCCGGGTGGAAGGGGGACGCGTTCCACAGCCCGCTCTCCTGAGGCAGCACGGAGCGGCCCCAGCCCGTACGCTTTGCCGTCGGCGACGGCGCGCCGAGGCTGACCGCGGCCGCCGCCGCCGCCGCCTTCTTGCCGGCGCCGGGCGGCGTCGGCGGCAGCGTCGCGGAGGCGACGAAGACGTTGCCGGTGACGCGGGGGCTCGGGCCGAGGCCGCCGCCGCCCACGGAGGGCTCTGTGAAGCCGAGGCTGGCCTGCCTGCTGCTCGCGGGGGGCGCTGGGGAGGGGCTGAACAGCCTCGCGCAGTGCGGGCCGTAGTCGGCGTCGGGGTCGGCGTCGGCGTCGGCGTCCGCTTCAACATCGCCGTCACAACCGCCGGCACCGTCGTCCTCAGCCTCCGCCTCGACGGGGCTGCGCCTGCCGCCGGCGAGCGAGCCGCCGCCCCCGCACGCGCCACCAAAGCTGGTGCCGCTGCTCGGGCTGAGGCCAGCGCCGCCGCCGTCGCCGCCGTCGCGGCCGGTGCCGCAGTCGCTGCTGCTGCCCGCACTGCTGGGGCTCGCCGCCTCGGGCTCCGGCTCCGCAGGCGAGGCGGCGTCCGCCGCGGCCGCCGGCGCGGCAGCTGGCGCAGCCAGCGCGCCCTCACTGTAGGCGCCGCGGTGGATGGCGGCGATGGCCGATCCGAGCTGCGGAGCGTGGCAGGGTGGGCGCGGAGGGCTTTGAATGGCGGCTCCTGCTGGCTTGCTCTGCTTACGCACTCTGACTGCAGGCTGTCCCCTACCCTCCGCACAAAAACGCACCTGCTGCTGCACCGCTGCGCGCGTCGCGCCGTCGAGGAGGCAGTCCGATGCGTCCGCGCGCAGTCCGGCCAGCTGCCGCTCCGCCTGCGACACCTCGCAGTCCAGCGCGCGCGGCCGGCCCTCGCGCGCGGCCGCGGCACGCGCGGCGGCGGTTAGGCCTGACAGCTCCGAATGCGCCAGGTCCCAAAGGGCGTCGAGGGGCACGCACGCGTCGCCGTCCGCGCGGCAGCCGCCCGCGGACTGGCTGAGGCCGAGCAGCCGGATGAGGAGCGAGGCGTACCTCGCGGCCGGGCCGCCGCCGGGCGCGGCGGCGCCGGTGCTGATGCTGATCGCGGCGCTGACGGTGCTGCAGGTGCTCGTGGCGCGGCTCAGGGGCATGCTCGTGAGGTGCGCCCCGGGCGCGGGGGCGGGGTGGGTCCGCATGGGGGGGGGGGGGGGGGTTGCCGCGGCCGTGCCAGCGCCGAGCAGCGCCTCTGCCGGGGTCGCCACCAGCGGCGTCGGCGGCTCAAGCTTTCGCCTGTAAAGGGCGATTGAATGCGGAGGCCGATGGTGTGGTTGATATCAGCCACAGTGGCGGGCCGGCACGTGCCCCGCTGCCCGGTCGCCTGGCGCGTGCGGCCTGCGCGGGCGGCACCGCAGCGACCTCTCGCGCCGGGCCGCGCCTGGGAGGCCGCGGGCGTGCCGGACGGCCAACGATCGACCTTTTGGGCTCAGAATCGCCCCAACGCGCCGCTGCGCGTGCGAATGCGGGCCGCACAGGGCGCACGCGGCTTGGCGAGGCGCAGTAAGGGCGCGGATCGCCCTCTCCTCCGCGTATCTGGTCTCCAAATGCGCTTCAAAAGGTTTTAGAACATTTTTAGGCCCCTTGAAGGCCCTTTGCGCGCACCTGCCGGGGCAGATGTGGGAGTGCCGCTGGACGGTAGGCCGCGAAGGGCTCCTCGTCCAGGGCCGCTTTGCGGCCCGCGCGCTGCCTACCCTACGTAAAGCGTGGAGATAGATAGACTCGGCTTAGAGTTAGCCGACCTCTGGCAATCTGGGGGCTGCGAACGGCGGGGGCGGTTTTGCCGCCGCCGCCGCCGCCCGCCCACCTCCCGTGCGCGCCCCCAACCTCGCACGTCCCCAGGGGCCTCGCATCCTGATCGGCACCCTCCTGACAGGACGCCGGCTTCTTAGCTTTACAATGTGCGTCCTTGCACGGAGCGCAGAGCCCCCCTGGACGCGCGGGCGTGCCGCCACCGTGCGCCGCCAGCGCCTGCTGCCGGCGCGCCACGCCAAATCCAGCCGGCCCGCGGCGCGGCGGATCTGCGCCGCGCCCATCGTCCCCCATGTCAGACGCGCCGGGGCTCAGTCCTCCATGTCAGACTCCTCCATCGCCGCCTTGGCCGCCGCCTCGGCCTCCGCGAGCACTTCCGCGGGCACCTGGGCGGGGGGGGGGGGCGCGGCGCGCTTCAGCCCGGTGCTGGGATCGGTTCGGGATTTGGTCAAAAGGGTTCGCAGCCCCCGGTGTTCTGGGTTCAACCGAGGCTCGGCGGGTGCGTGACGACTGCCGTGGGCCGCGCGGTGTGCCGCGCCGCCTCGGCGGCGCGTGCGCAGCTGGGCCGGCTGTCTTGTGCCATGCCAACAACCCTAACGCCCCCCCACCCCGCCCCCACCCCGCGCGCGCGCGCACGCACCCGCTGGTGCACGCGCCCGCTGTCGTCGCAGATCCAGCTCATTTCGATCTCAAAGGGCTTGCCGTCCTCCTCGTGCACCTTGTGCAGGCTGGGGGGGGGAGGGGGGCGGGGTTGATCCGGCGGGTGAGCGTTTGCGGGGCTGGGGAGGTCGGATGAGCGGCCGCGGGTGACAGCGCAGCGGGCCAGCGGCGGCCACTGAAAAGCTTGCCCCTCAGCCGCCGGCGCTGCCCGGCCGCCGCGCCCCACCAGCGCTGGCCTCTGCGCCCCCCCCTCCGGCCCCGCCCCCCCTCCCACATTTTGGCGGCCTCCACCACCGCCTCGCGGCAGGTGAGCTGTCCGAGCTTCATCTTCTCCAGCTCGTTCTTCACCGCCTGCCGCGCCTTGCCAACCTGGGGGGGGGGGGGGGGTGCGGGGGTGGGGGGTGGGGGGGGGGGCGTTCGGGGGTTGCGGCGCCCGGCCAGGCTTGGCAGCAACACTGCAAGCCAAGGGGCGGCCCCGCAGGCGAGCCAATGGCTGAGCCAAAGCAGAAGGCTGGCCCCAGCCGCCCCGCTTCGGGCAAGCGGGCCGCAATCCCCCAATCCCCCCCAAAAAAACCAACCCAGCCCCAGCCAGGGCCCAGATCGCACCGCTGTGCCGTGGTACTTGTGCGCCACCCCCGAGGGCTCAACCAGGTACAGCGCGGGGCCGTCCTCGTCGTAGGTGGCCAGCAGGCCCGCGGTGCCGTAGGGGCTGGGGGCGGGCAGAGGGGCGCGTGAAGGGGGGCGGGCCGGTCAGCCTTGCAGGGCGCGCAGCTGCCGGGAGGAGGCCCGCTGCGCGGCCGGCGGGCACCCTCTCCCGGAGCGCTGTGGGCATGCGGCGCCGCCGGTCAGCCGGGGCTGCAGGACCCCGCCCCAGCCGCAAGGCCTCCCCCACATCCCCCCTCACCGCATGGACCAGTAGAGGTTGAAGAGGTGCATGTAGCTGGCCAGCCGCTCGCACAGCACGCGCCCGGGGATGGGCTCGCCGTAGAAGCTGTTGGGCGGGGAGGGGGCGGCGGGCGAGTCAGGAGCCGGCGAGGCAGCAGCCGGCGAGGCAGCAGCTGCCAGCCGGCTTTCTGCCGCAGAGCCGCCGTTTCCTTTCCGCAGCGGCGCGGGCCCGGCAATCAAAGGCGCCTCCCATTCCCCCTCTGCTCACGATTTGTAATTGGAGGCCTCCTCGGCGGCGCGGTTCACGACCATGCGGCCGTCCGGCAGCAGCCCGGCGACGCACTGCGCGGCGGGGTGGGGGCGGGGCAGGAAGGTTTTCGGGCGTTTCAGATGGGCGGCATCACCCCGCGGGGGCTGCTGCAGTGTGGCAGCCCCGGGCGGTCCGGACCAGCCGCTCAACATGCAAAGGCGGCGGCACGGCTAGCTACGCGCGCGCGGCGGCTGCCAGCCACCGCCCACTGGCAGGTCCGCCGCTGCGGGGCCGCGGTGTTGGAGAGGGCCGCGGCCGCAAAGCAGGGCCCCGCCCCCCGCCGCTCACGATGCCCGCGTGGCGGTCGACGTTGTGGATGCGCCGGCTGGAGCGCTCCACCAGCAGCTTGGAGACGACCAGCTTCTCGACCGCCTGTTGTTTTGGAGCAGGCGGGGAGGCGTGAGGCGTGCGGGGCGGTGGCCGGCGGGCTGCGCTCTCCTGCCTGCTGCGGATGTGTGTGGCATTGCCTCGGACCCCGTGCGGCCACCTGACTCACCAGCACGATGCCGTCCTTGCACTTGATGCCCAGGGCGGTGCTGCGTTTGACGACGTGCGGCGGCGCGGGAGCGGGGTGAGCCGGGGGGCACAGCAGCTCGCGCCGATCGCGCGCGCGGCCGCCCGCACGGTGCGCGCACAGCGCGGCGCGGCGCCCAGGCGCACCTGCTGTTATCGACCGCCTTTTGGGCGTAGTCCGTCTGGAAGACCTTGCCGTCGGGCGAGTAGGTCGTCGCCGATAGGTCGTACTGCGTGGAGAGCGCGGGCAGGCGGGGGCCCGGTTTGCTTGCCTCCAGGTCGAGGGTCTCACAAGAGGCGCCCCCCCGCGGCCCCCTGCACCCTCCCGCTCACCCCTGTGCCTATCCCCGACATCTCTGCTGCTGCTGTTGCCGCCTAGGGCGGCGGACGGCGCGATCCGGGCCTCTGCTGGCGCCTGCAGTGATGCGCGACGAGAAAAGTGATCTGGGATCGGCGGGGCGCGGTTGCGTCGCTGGGATCGGTTGCAGACGGTGTTTGCAGCGCCCCGGGCATGCGTGCGGAGGGGAACAAGCCCGCCCTGGGGCGGGGTGCGTCGCGGTGTGCCGGGCAGCTGCCGTCGCCGCTCGCTGCGTATGTAGGGCCTGCGAGGCGTCAGGCACTCATTCATTCGCATAACCGCCCGCCAAACGCGTCAGACCCCTCCCGTCTTTCGAGCTTGGCCGCCGAGAGTCGCGTTCCGCAGCCCCCGCGCCTCTGAGCGGCGCCCTGCCAGTCGCTCGCGCCTCCTGGAACCGTCACCCTGCCGCTCAGCGCCATGGCGACCGAGTCCGGGCCCTCCGCGGGGCCCGTCGCGGCCGAGGGGCGCGCCACTGGCTTCTTCTGCAGCACCAGGCAGGCGCTCGGGGTCGCGGGGCGGTCGCGACCAGCGCGATCGCGCAACGGCAGCGCGCGGGGGCAGGGCGGCGGCGCCGGGGCGGCCGAGTTGGCGCGCGGCCGCCGCCACCGCCACCGCACGAGCCGCCGCTGCGGGCGCCGGCTGACGCGCGCACGCGCCCGTCTCCCCCCACCCCGCACCTCCCCCGCAGCGGCACATACTTCACGGACAAGGAGTCCCTGGCGGAGCACTACCGCTCGGACTTTCACCGCTACAACCTGAAGCGCAAGGTCGCGGGGCTGCCGCCGGTGACCAAGGTGCGCGCGGGCGGGCGGGGCGGCCCGGAAGGCGCGACGGCGCGGCGCTGCGCTGCGCTGCGGCGGGCTGCATGCAGCGGGCGATGCCGGGCTTGCGGCGGCCGTGCGCCTGTGCCGCCCCGCCGCTGCGCCGCCGCTGCGACAGGCTCCGTCTGTGCAGCAGGCCGAAGCCTCAGAACAAACAAGCGGCCGCCCCCGCGCCCACCCCCTCCTGCGCAGGACTGGTTCGACGCGCGCAAGGCGCAGCTCGCGTCCGCCGCCGCCGCGCCGACGCAGCGCGTGTGGTACGACCCCCTCACGCGCCGCAAGTTCATGAGCGAGCCCAAGTACAGGGAGCACGTGGCGTCCAAAAAGTACGCAGACCTCGTGAAGCGCAGCGGCGCGCCCGCGCCCGCGCCGGTCGTGATGCTCAAGCGCCTCGACGGCGCCGACGGCGCGCCGGCCGGCGCCAACGGCGCGGCGGCGGCCGAGGCGCCGGCGCCGGCGCGGCCGGCGCCGGGCTTTGTGGCCAAGGCGCCGCACCGCCCCGCGGCGGCGGTGGGCGACGTGCCCCGGACGAGGGCCCAGGAGGAGGATGAGGAAGATGAGGAGGGCTCCGCCTCTGAGGCCGACGGCGGCTGGGAGACCGCCTCGGCCGATGATGACGACGAGGCGGCCGCCTCGGCCGCTGCCGACGCGCTCGCCTCGGCCGCGGCGGGCCTCTCCCTGGGCGTCGGCCGCCGCCGCGCCGCCGCGGCGCGCGCCGCGCGCGCGGACGCGGGCAGCAGCAGCGGCAGCGGCAGCGACGCCGGCGGCGATGACGACGGCGAGTGGGAGGACTGGGACGTGCGGCGCAGCCTGTTTGACAACCGTACCGCACCCTCCATGGAGGACAACCTCGACTACATGTACCGCAAGTTCGGCTTCTACCTGCCCGATGCCGAGTACCTGGTGGACCCGGCCGGGTTGCTGCGGTATCTCGGCTCGAAGCTGCAGTACGGCAGGGTGAGCACTGGGGCAGCCAGGCAGCCTGCTGGGGCAGTGGGTGTGCTTGTGTGGAGTGCCCTGGCCCGCCACACCAAACCCCAACCCCCCAACGCTCAAGCCCCCAACGCTCACCCCCCCAACGCTCAACGCCCCAACCCCCAACCCCCAAGCCAACCGCCCCCCCAACCCCCCCAACCCCCCAACCCCCAACCCTCCCAACCCACCCCAACCCAGGTGCCCCTCTACACGTGCGGCGACGACCCCAACGCGCGCCAGTTCCGCTCGCTCCACGCGGTGCAGCGCCACATGGTGGACGCCAACCGCTGCAGGATGGCCTACGACGACAACGAGGACGAGTACGCAGAGTTCTACGACTACAGCTCGCAGTATAGGGACGGGGAGGACGGCCAGGACGAGGCGGCGGCCGGCGCCGGCGGCGGCGGCGCCGCCGCCGCCGCCGCGGCCGTCGTGCGGGCCGGCGCTGGCTTCAGCGAGCGGCTGACGGCGTCGGGCCTTGAAATGGTGGTCGGCGGCGGCGGCGGCGGCGGCGACGGCGGCGGCGGCGGCGGCAAGGTGCTGGGCTCCCGTTGGCTGGTGCGCTACTACCGGCAGCGGCCGCGCCCGGCGGCGGCGGGCCCTCGGGCCGCCTCGGGCGCGCCGGCGCTGACCGCCGCGGCGTCCGGGGTGGTGGCCCAGTACCGGGCCCTGGGCGTGGAGACGCGCGCATCGGCGGCGGCGGCGCTGAAGCGCGCGCAGCGCGCGGTGCACCGCAGCGAGCGGCAGCGGCTCAACCTGGCGATGAAGGCCAACAAGCTGCACAACCTGCCAAACAACGTGCCGTATTGAGGTCGATTGCCTGCCGCAGTTCGTGCTGCGCTGGCCGGCGGCCCGGGTGCCCGGGCTGCTTGCGGCTTAGGGCTGCTTTTGCGCACGCGCGCGCCTCTTCCTGCATGCACGACATGCATTGGCCCGCAAGTAAATCGGCAAGTTGAGTTTGTGTGAAGCGCCACGGCGTGCAGCAAGCGTGGGGCCATGCGCTGCCATGGCGTGGAGGGAGGGGGGCCACGTCAGCCGCGTGGCATCGGCCACCGTTGAGGGCGGTCAATGGGTCATGCCATCGTGCGAGATGCTGGGCCGTATCGATAACGCCGTCGAATCCACCGCGCGTGGTGAGACGCGCGCCGCCGCAAGGCATCCATCCGCGCAGCAAGCCGTGATGCATCGTACCGTATCTCAGGCCGGCCACCGGCGGCGGGAGCACCTGGTGCTGTGCCTTTATAAAAACTTGAATCTCATGCAACCCCCCCCCCCCCCCCAAAAGAGGAAGGAGGAAAGATTCCCTGGAACGCATGGCGTCGTTCGCGGCGGCGGCAGCACGGCATCACCCGCCCGCGCGCCTTCCCCACCCCTCCAACCCCTCGCTCTCGCGCGCCTCTCCTCGCCCCCGCCTTCTTCAAGTTGCCTGCCTGCGCGATAGGAGCCGTGATCACGGCCGATATGAGGCCGCCCGCATCCCGCTGCACCCGCAGCTCGCGCAACAAATAGCCTAGGATCCGGCCGCAACGTTGCTCGCGGCGGTGGGAGGGGCAGCGGAGCTAGCGGCGGGCGCAGGCCCCCGACGGCTCGGCCGCGGCCCCACTGGGCCTGCTTTTCGGCGCAGGCGGGAGATCTTCCCGGCACAGGCCGCCGAGAGCCCGCGGGCGGCAGTGCGGCGGAGCCCAGCGCGCGGCATCCGGGCGCGCACACGTGCGTGCTCCGCGCCCGGCCAGCTCGCCGCGCCGTCCCGCAGGCCGCGGCCCGCCGCGGCGCGCATGGCCGCGACCGCAGCCGCCGCGCCGATGCACGTGGCCGCCGCCAACCCAGCCGGCCCGCCCCGGGGCCGGCCGCGCGTGACCAAGCAGGAGATCACAGAGGCGTTCCTGCAGCGCCTCAACGAGCGCGGCGACATCGACCTCACCGCCCCGGGCTTTGTCGAGGGCGTGTGCCAGCACTTTGAGCGCCTGCCCACGCGCTACGCGCTCGACGTCAACGTCGACGGCCTCGACGTGCTCAGCCACAAGCGGCTGCTGGAGGAGGCGCGCGGGGACCCCGCGACCGTGTCGTTCGCGGTGCGGCCCGTCGAGGTGCTGCACCCGCGCGCGGCGGCGGCGGCGGCGGCCGAGGCGGACGGGCTCGCGGCGCCGGCCTTCCCGGGGGAGGTGCGGCAGGGGGCCGGGGGTCGGCAGCCACAGACCGGGGGCGGCGGCGGCTCCGCAGGGGCGTCCCAGGGCGTGCGGTCTGCCGCGGCGGCTGCCGCTGAGCTGGCGGCGGCTGCGGCGGTTTGCCCCCACCCCACGTCCCCCCCGCCCTCCTGCACTCACCCGTGCGCACCCGCCACCTCCCCCGCGCCCCCGCGCAGCCCTCCCCGTGCCGCGGCCACCCCGTGCCGCCGTCCGCGCGCCAGCGGCCGCTGCCGCGCCCCGCGTTTGGCTCCTCCCCCAACCTCCAGGCCCTCGCGCTGGAGTTTGGGGAGCGGCTGGACGCCTCGATAGAGGGCGGCGGCGACGCGGGCGCGCTGCTGGACAGCACCTTTTACGAGATCACCATCGCCACGGTGGACCAGCCCAAGCTGCTCAGCAGACTGTCCGATGCGATGGTGCGGCGGCGGCCGGTTGAGAACGCTGGGTGCCCCGGCCGGCGCGCGGTTTTGGGGGGTCCCGCCACGCCGGGCCAACACAGCTGACGCGGTCTGCATGCCTGTGCCGCGGCGCAAAGCGCCGCCGCAGTTGTGCCGGCCGCTTCCGCGCCTGCTGTCGCACGCGGCGCTCCAACTTCCCCCCTTCAACCCCCCTGCCCTTCCCCTCGCTGCTCCCCCGACTGCAGGGTGATCTGGGCCTCAACATCCGGGAGGCCCACGTGTTCAACACCACCGACGGCTTTGCCCTCGACGTGTTTGTTGTTGACGGCTGGAACGCCGACCTGGGGGAGAGCCTGGAGGAGCACCTCGGGCAGCGCCTGCTGCGCATGCCGCCGCCGGCCGCCGCGGCGCCGGACCGCGCGCGCAGCGGCAGCGGCGCGCTGGGCGGCGGCAGCTTCTCGGAGCCCGCGCCGGCGGCGCAGCAGCAGCAGCCGCGGTCGGCGCTCGGAGCGTACCCGCCGCCGCCGGCGCCCGCGCCCGTGCCCGGCGGCTGGGCGCTGCCCCCCGACGGCGGGGCCGGCGGGGCGGGCGGGCTGGGGCCGGGCCTGGGGCCCGAGGCCTGGAACGTGTCCCTACCCAGCGGCCCCGGCGGCTCGCCTGCCCCGGACGATTGGGAGATTGATATCTCCCAGCTCCACATAGAGTCCAAGGTCGCCGCAGGTTGGTTGCGGGGGAGGGGGGTCTCAGCTCCCAAGGGGGTGGCTGTCCTGTGGGGAAGGGCCACAAACCCTTTATGTGCACCGCGGCAGCGGCGGCGGCGGCGGCGGCGGCCCGCCTGCTGTGGTGGCGCCGTTCCAGCGCCGCGTGTCGTTTGGCGGCACGGCAGCCGGCCATGCCGCCCCCTCCCACACGCCCCCTCCCCCTCGCCCCCCCAGGCTCCTTCTCCAACCTTTACAAGGGCTTTTACTGCGGCCAGGAGGTGGCGGTTAAGATCCTCAAGGACCTGGGGGACGACGCGACGCAGTACAGCGAGTTCCTGCAGGAGGTGGCCATCATGCGCAAGGTGGGGAGGGTGGGAGGGAGGCAGGAGGGCACACCGCTTTCCACGCACGGCCGCGCTCGCGGGTTCTTGGCCGTTTGAGACCCGCGCTCGCAGCCAAGCTGCATGCTTGCACGCGCGCGCCGCGCTGTTGCGGGCCTCAAACCCCTCTCCCTCGGCTGGGCCCCGGCGCCCAAACCCCACATGCACCGGCCCACCCCGAATCCCTCTCCGCGCGCAAAGCAATCGACCACCCCTCCCCCCCTCCCCCCAAAGGTGCGCCACAAGAACGTGGTCCAGTTCATCGGCGCCTGCACCCGCAAGCCCAACCTCTGCATCGTGTTTGAGTACATGAGCAACGGCTCGGTCTACGACTGGGTGCGGCGCGAGGGGCCGCTGCGGCTGAGCACGGCGCTAAAGGTGGCGCTGGAGGTGTCGAGGGGCATGGACTACCTGCACCAGCGGAAGATCATACACAGGCGGGTGCTTGCGAGGGCGGCGCAGCGGGGGCGAATTGCGCCGAGGCCTGGTTTCGGCTTGCGGCGGCCATTAGAGGAGAGGCGGCTGTTGTGGGGCTTGGGAGCCTCCAGCCGCGTGGTTTCCCAGCGCAAAGCCAACCCCAACAAATCCCACCCCAGCCCCAAACCCAACAACCCCCCTCCCCCACCCCCAAACCCAAACCCCAACCCCCCAGGGACCTCAAGGCCGCCAACCTGCTGCTGGACGACAACGGCACAGTCAAGATCGCCGACTTTGGGGTGGCGCGCACCATCGAGTCCAGCGGCCACATGACGGCAGAGACGGGGACGTACAGGCGCGCACGCGGCGGCGGCGGCCGCGGCGGCGCGCGCGCGCGCGCGCCGCCAAACACGCCCGATCAGCCTGCATGCCCAGGCGGCCGCGACCGCGCCCCAGCGCGCATCGCCGGCCGCGCGAGCTCGCCCGTCGCGCAGCTGAACCGCCCTCCCCGCCACCGCCCCTCCCTCTGCGGTTGAACCGCCCTCCCCCCCCCCAACCCCCAGGTGGATGGCGCCGGAGGTCATCGAGCACCGCCCCTACGACGAAAAGGCGGACGTCTTCTCATTCGCCGTGGTGCTGTGGGAGCTGCTGACCTGCAGGGTGGGCGGGGCGCCCCAGGGCTCAGAGGTCAATTTGGCTGCGGCACGCCCCCGAAGTTGCCCAGGATCGCCTGCAAAACAACCGCCCGCGGGGAAGCCGCCTCGGCCTGCGAGTAGCGCCGTCCGGCTGCAAACCGCAACCGCCCAACAAACGACCTCCCACCAACCGCAAAAACGCAACCGCCCGCAGATCCCCTACTCGGACATGACCCCGCTGCAGGCCGCGGTGGGGGTGGTCCAGAAGGGCCTCCGCCCCCCGCTGCCCCCGGACTGCCCCCCCGGACTGGCCGCCGTAATGGAAGGCTGCTGGCACTCCGTCCCGAGCCAGCGCCCCGCCTTCCGGGACCTCACGCCGCGGCTGCAGGAGCTGCTTGACGCCGCTCGCGCGGAGGAGGCGCGGCGCGCGAGCATCGGGGGCGGCGGCGCGCGGCAGGGGCTGCTCAGCAAGCTCAACCTCCGAGGCGCCGGCGCGGGGCGCGCCGGCTAGAGCGGCGGCGGCGGCCGCGCCTTTGCTCCGCGGGGTGCGCCCGCTGCTGCGGCGGGCCGAGCGGCGCCGCCTCTGCCGCGGCTGTGCGCCGCGAAGGGACCCCCCAGCCGCGGCCCTCCTGGCCCTCCCTTCCCCTCCACCCCCTTTTTTGCCTTTCTTACTGTAGCAGAGAGAGCCCAGGGAACGCAAACCCCCCAACCGCGCCGCGCCGCGCCGCGCGCGTCCCCCCCAGCCACGCACATACTACGCTCCCCGCCCGCAGCAAATGCAGGCCGCGCCCGCGAGCGCAGGTTTTGGGTTGTCGCGTGGCGCGGGCGCGCGCTCCCGCGCGCCCGCTGCCGCGGCGACCTCCGCAACCCAATCCCATTTTTGCTCCCGCTCGGAAGGGCGGCGCCCCCTTCCGAGGGCGCGCGCGCGCACTTTCCCCAGCACTAATGATAACCCCCAGAAATTGCCCGCCGCAAGGGCCCCGCGGCAAGTCGCTTCGGCCGCAGAAGCGCGCGGGGACCCGCTGGCTGTTTTCGGGCCTTCCCACCCCTGCAACCCCACCCCTGTGCGCGGGACGAGCCAAACCGGTCCCCGTGTGAGAGAGCAACCCCCGGTGCCGAGAACGCGCGCGTGGTGGCTTGTGGCCTGCTTTCGTGTGCGCAGCTCTCCTTCCCCCTAGCTACCGCCGCCGCCGCCGCCAGGCGCACGCCCGTGCCAACAGCGCTGAGCCGCCAGCGCTGTGAAGGGCTGCCCCGCGTGCCTGGCGCCACAGAGAATGCCCAGGTCCAGATCCTCTTCTGCTTGCTTCTTGTTCGGTTGGCGTCACCCCGGCGCACACAGGCAGGGAAAGCTCCCCAGGCCAACTGCGGCGCCCCGCCCCGCACCCCCCCCCCCGAGCCGCTCTCAGCGCCCCTTTGCCGGCGGGCGGGGACGCCCGGCCCGGAAAGTTTTGAGCCAAACGCCGAGAGGCGGCGCGCGCACAAAATAGCCCCGCCCTGCCCGGTTTTTGCCTGGCCGCGCCTGCACGCGCCCCGGCTCGCCGGCCCACTTGGCATTTGCGTGCCTGCCTCCTAACGAGCAAAACCCAAGGACAAGGAGGTGCCGTGGCGCGGGCCGCGGCACGCGCCCCCTCGCACTGCCCGGTTGATGTGTTGCGGATGGGGCGGGTACCGGTAACACCAAGTAACACCTTCAGTCGCCAGGGAGCTGGGATGTTTTGGGCGCGGACCGAGGGCTGTGCAGTCTGAACGCTGCGCTCCCCGCAGGCCTGGGCAGGCCGGCATGCGGGGCGCGCGCGCGGTCAACGGGTTTGACCGTGGGAGCACTTGCGGATCCGGTGCCCGCGGCTCAGCGCGGCGCGCCCGCGTCATGCACCAGCTGGATCAAACGCCAACGAGCGCTCAGGGGGGAGGGGCAAACGATCTTCGCGCCGCGGCTCGCACTCGCACGCACGGTGTGGGAGGAACGAGGGGGGAGGCGCGACGCCGCCCCGGGAAGGACAAAGGCGGCCCAGCGCGTCGGCAATTGCGCAATTGGTTGTTTGCGCAGCATTCTTTCTCTCCAGCAAGGCGCAGCCAGGTGAAGGCGCGTGACGACGCGTTCCTGCCGGGCTCCAGCTGGTCTCCTGCGGTGTACGGCGGGTGCCGAGGTGGGCAGGGTCTGAAATTCAGCGTCACACGACCTCCCGTGCGCTTTGTCCTTCCCCAGATGGTGGTCGGAACGCCCCGTGGCAATGGCGTCCCTCCACACAGACCGCGCGCGCTCCCGCCCGCAGGCAGCGACAGTAGCGGGCCTGAACGCCCTCCCGTTTCCGATTCGGCCGGTCTGGCCGCGAACGGGGGCGCGCAGGACCCTCCCCGGCTCCCTCGGCGCCGCGAACGCGCTCGTTCGCGGCCGCATGCTGCCTGGGGGCCTCTCTGACCGCATCACTTCCGCACGAGGCCGGCCGGCCGCGCATCTGAGCAGCGGCGGCAGCGCGCCGCCGACGGGGCAGGCCGCCAGCAGAGGCGCGCCGCCGCGCCGCTCCGGCGCCGGCGCCGCCGCGCTGGCCCTCGCGGCCCCCCGCCCCCGCCGGCGGCGTGCCGGCGGTGGCGGCGGCGGTCCCGACGATGCAGCCGCGCCGGCGCCCGCCGGGTGCGGCTGCAGCAGCAGCGCCCACGGCGGCGGCGCCTGCTGCGCCTGCCGCCCGCGCGCCGTGATCGCGTGCGCCGCCTCGTCAGCGGCGTGGCCGCAGGAGGGCGGCGGCGTGTTCGGCGAGGGCGGCGGCAGCAAAGGAAAGGCGGACGGCCACGATCACGGCCATGCGCGTGCGCATGTCCACGCGCACGCGCATGCGCACGACCACGACCATGCGCACGACCACGCGCACAGCGACAGCCACAGCCACGACCACGGCCACGGCGGCGCGTGCTGCGGCCACGGCCACGACCACGGCCACGGCCATGGCCACAGCCACGAGCACTTTGACGCGGCTACCGAGCCCAGCGCCCTGCTGCGCGCCGTCGGCGCGAGCGGCTTCTTCTCGCTGTCCGAGGCGCTCGAGCACGGCACGCGCTACGCCGTCGCGTCGGTGCTGTGCTACGCCGCGTCCCTCGCGCTCGGCGCCGCCGCGGCCGCGGGCGCGCTGCCGGCGGCGCCCGCCGGCGCGGCGGCGGCGGTGCTGCTGGTGGGCACCTACTTCCTGTCGGGCATCCCTCAGCTGGCGGAGACGCTGATCGCGTGCGTGCGCGGCCGCATCGACACCCACGTGCTGATGTCCCTGTCCGTCGTGGGCACGCTGTATATGAACATGGCGGCAGAGGTGAGGGGCGGGGAGGGGGCGGGCCTTTGCAGGGGCTGTTGAGGGGCTGCCCGCTGCAATGCCCCCTGGGGCAGGGGCAGGGGCATTCAAAGGGGTGCAGAGGCAGGGCAGCGCGCGCTCAGCAGCGGCTTTTGAAACCAGGGCACGCGCAGCAGCGCCTGCTTGCCGCTCTGAGTCAAGCGCCGCCTGCTGCGGACGCGGCAGCGCTGGCGCAGGGCCCCCAGCGCAAGGACCCCCACCCCCACCCCCACCCCCAAAAACCGCCCACCCCCCTCCCAGGGCGCCCTCCTGCTGCTGCTGTTCCGCGTGAGCCACCTGCTGGAGGACAAGCTGACCGAGCGCGCCAGCGGCAGCCTCGCGCGCCTCTTTGACTCCGTGCCCAGCCGCGCGACGCTGGTCGATGTGGAGCCCTCCACCGGCGCGCCCCGCGCCGCGGGCGCGACCGAGGTCGCCGCGTCGTCGGTGCTGCCGGGCCGGCACGTGCTCGTGCGGCCCGGGGAGGCGGTGCCCCTGGACGGCACGATCACCTGGGGCACCGCCAACGTGTCGCTGCAGCACATCAGCGGCGAGTCGGCGCCGCTGCGCCTCGGCCCCGGCGCGGCCGTGCCCGCGGGCAGCGTGTCGACGGACGGCATCCTGGTGGTGCGCTGCGAGGCCGGCGCCGACGACAGCACGCCCGCGCGCATCGCGCGGATGGCCGCCGCGGCGCAGGCCTCGCGGCCGCGGCTGCAGCGGTGGCTCGACTCCGTGGGGGGCGTTTGGTCCAAGGCGGTGATCGCGGCGACGCTCGCGACCGCGCTGGGGCTGCCGCTGCTGGGCGTGCCTTTTTTCGGCGACCGGGGCGCGCTGTACCGGGCCATGGGCGTCCTCACCGCGGGCTCGCCCTGCGCGCTGGCGCTGGTGCCGCTGGCCTACGTCTGCGCCATCGCGGCGATCACCGCGCGCGGCGTGCTGGTCAAGAGCGGCGCCGCGCTCGACGCGCTCGCGGGGTGCGACGCGGTCGCGCTGGACAAGACCGGCACCATCACCGCGGGCGCGCTCACGCTGGCAGAGGGCTACGTGCTCGCCGTCGGCGGCGGCGGCGCGGCGGCGGGCAGCGGCAGCGGCGGCGTGGCACTGCGCCGCATGACCTCAGTCGACGCCCTGCTTGCCAGCAAGGCCGAGGGGCAGCAGCACCAGCAGCAGCAGCAGGCGGCCGAGGCTGCAGCGGACGGCCTCGGCTTTGACGGCGTGGCGCTCAGCTGCGCCGTCGCGCTGTCGCGCCTGTCGAACCACCCCGTCTCCCGCGCCGTCGTCGACGCCGCGCCCCTCGCCGACGCGGCCGTGGAGGTCGTTTCGTTTCGGCAGGTGCCCGGCTCCGGCGTCGAGGGCGTCTGCGCCGTCGCCGGCGGAGAGCGCGTGCTCGTGCGCTTTGGGGCCCTGGACTGGATCGGCAGCCACCTGCCGGGCGGCGCCGCCGCCGGCGCGGAGGCCGAGGCGTCAGCCAACGGGGACGGCGGCAGCGGGCTGCGGTTTGCGGAGATCCGGCACGCGCTGTCGGAGCAGCGCGGCCGCCTGTCGCGCGCGGTCGCGTTTGTCACCGTCGCGCCGGCGCAGGGCAAGCAGCAGCAGGAGCAGCAGGTGGAGCAGGAGCAGGTGGTGGAGCAGCAGCAGCAGCAGCAGCAGCAGCAGCAGCAGCAGCACAGCCGCGTGGCCATGCTGTGCTTTGACGACGTCGTGCTCCCAGGCGTGCCCGACGCCGTCGCCTCGCTGCTCACCGGCGCCTGGGCCTCCCGCCGCGGCGCTCGCCCCGTGCCGCGCCACGCCAAGCGCGTGGTCATGCTCACCGGCGACAACCGCGGCGTCGCGGCGGCGGTGGCGGCGGCGGTGGGGATTGAGGACTTCAGGGCGGGGCTGAGGCCGGAGGACAAGCTGGCCTACGTCCAGGCGGAGCGCGGCGCCGAGGCGGCAGCGGCGCCGGCAGCGCCGTCGGCTGCCAAGGGCCACGGCCACGACCACGGCCACGGCCACGACCACGGCCACGGCCACAGCTGCAGCCACAGCCACGACGGCGCCGACGACGCGGCGCGGCCGCGCGACCAGGACGCCGGCGCCTCAGCCGCGGGCGCCGCTGCCGCGGCGGCCGCGCCCGCGCCCGCGCCCGCCGCGCCCGGCCGCGGGCTCGTGATGGTTGGGGACGGCATCAACGACGCGCCCGCGCTCGCCGCGGCGCGCGTGGGCGTGGCGATCGCGGCGACGCCGAGCGACATGGTGGCGGCGGCTGCTGACGTCATCATCCTCAACGGGCGGGGCGTGACTAACCTGCCGTGGCTGTTCCGCGTCGCGGACAGGACGCAGGCGGTGCTGCGCCAGGTGGGGGCGGGGACTGGGCGCGGGGCGGGGCGGGGCGGGGCGGGGCGGGGCGGGGCGGGGCGGGGCGGGGCGGGGCGGGGCGGGGCGGGGCGGGGCGGGGGGGGGGGGGGGGGGGGGGGGGGGGGGGGGGGCGGGGCGGGGCGGGGCCGCTGCGGCCGTCTGTTTTGCGCGCGCGCGCGCTCTCTGCCCTGCGGGGCCTGCCGCTTTCAGCGCACGTGTCCGCTGGCTTGCCCGCACCACCCAGGCCCTGGGGACGCAGCCGTCGGCGAGCGCTCAACCCCCTCCCTGCCCACCCGCTTCCCCCAACCCCCAAACAGAACCTGGTGCTTTCGCTCGTCTCCGTCGCGGTGGCAACGCTGCCGACCCTCGCGGGCATATTCCCCCTGTGGCTGGCGGTGACCCTGCACGAGGGCTCCACGCTGCTGGTCGCGCTCAACAGCCTGCGGCTGCTGGTCGACGCGCCCGCGCCCGCGCACGGCAGTGCCGGGCCGCGGCCGTGGGGAGCCGCCGCGGCCGGCGCGCCGCTTGGCGCGGAGGCCGAGGCGGCAGAGGCTGGCCCGGCGAGGAGCATTTCAACGGATGCCTCAGAGCCAGATCTGCCGTCGACGCAGCGCGCCCCCAGCAGCGGCATCAGCAGCAGCGGCGACGAGGCGGCGCCGTCCGAGGCGGGCAGCGCGAGCGAGGGCGGCGGCTCCGAGGCGCCGGCCGGCGCAGAGGCCGAGGCGGGCGCGGAGTTTGCGCGCCCGGGCGCGCCGCGCTCTGGCGTCGTGGCGAGCGCGCTGCCCGCGGCGCCGCGCGACCCCTGCCACGAAAGGCACCACCGCGACTGCGGCGGCTGCACGCCCTTCAGCCCCGCGGTCCCGTGCCGCACCAAGGGCGCGCGCTGCTCTCACTGCAACACCCGGCTCTGAGCGCCGCGCCGCAGCTCGCGGCGTGGCCGCGGGCGGGGGCCTGCTGTGCGGCTCGTCCCGCTGTACCTGATGTCTTCTGACACTCCAGTCCTGCCCCATGCGTTTGTGCGCGCCGCGCAGCCGCGCGGTTGGGCCTTCCTTGCCTTGCTTGCGCCGCCTGGCGCGTCGTCGGTGTTGCTAGTGCCAGTCCTGGCGGGCCCGCTTTTGTGAGTCTCTCCAAGTTGGGAGGATTTTTTACTGGGGACGTTCTCCAATCCATAGTTTTGGCGCATACGCAGGGCACGGGCCAAGGCCAATAGTTGTAACCCAAAGGCAGGGCGTTCACCGGCTCGATCCTTTTTCCCGGCCGCGGCCGCGAGCCCGCCGCGTGTCTCAGCGGCGGCGGCGGCTGCATCGCTCATGGACTCGTGGGGCGCGTCTCGCTGCAAAAGGCGCGCCGCAAGTTTTCGGCAGGGCGGGGCTGCATGGTGGAGGGCGTCAGAACTGCGGCTTGCCGCGCACGCTGGCGGCGACAATTAAGGCGTGTGTGCGTCTGGGGTGGGCAAGCAAAGCGCGGGCTTTTGGCAAATCGCGCCATCTGTTGTGGGAGCTGTGGGCTGCTGCAGATGGGGGGCGTTGCCAGAAGTCGCCTTGGAAGAGGGCGTGCCTGCGACAGTGCTGGGTGGAATACGGGCGCCCGCCGCTTGCGAGCGCGCAAGCAGGCGGCACCCCCGGTGCCTAGCAAAAACGGGGCGGAACAGGACAGGGCTGGCGCCAGAGTCAAAACGTGCGGTGCATACAGCGGCTCGCGCAAGCAGCGTGCGGTTGCAACAGCCGGGGGCTGGGTGTCGGGTGGGGTTCAGGGTGAGGTTGCGGGGGCCGCCGTGGGGGCGCGCATGTGAAAAGAACGTGTCTGATGCTACAGGTCCTGGTGAATAGCGGGGCCCAAGGCGGCGCCGGCCGGGCGCGCGCGGGGCTCACCCCAGAGTGCCCGCCGGCGGCCAGGGCTCCGAATCGCCGCCGTCGCCGCCGCTGCCGTGCAGGCCGCCCGTCAGGTCGGCCAGCAGCGTGTCGAGCCCCGCCGGCGAGAGGTCCACCTCGGCGCTGTGGCCCATCCACACCTGCAGCGCTAGCGCCTCCACCGCGGCGCGCGTGTTGGCGGCGTGCCCGGCGCACAGCGCCTGCAGCGCGAAGGCCGCGGCGGCCTGGCTGTTGTGCTGCACGCCCTGGAGCACGGTGCCGAGGTTGAGGCCGACGCCCTGGTGGCGCTGCGCCTCGCGCAGCATGACCACGAGCGCCGGCACCACGCCCGCCGCCACGCCGAGAGCGCGCACGCCGTCGCGCGCCGAGCCGCGCGCCGCGATGGCGAGCCGGCCGAGCGTCCAGGCCACGTGCGCCTGCGCCTTGGTCAGCGGCTCAGGCACGGCCGGCGCCGGCGGCGGCGAGGCCGGGCCGGCGGCGGCGGCGGCGGGGTGGCAGTCCGGGCCGCCGTTCTCGCAGTCCGCCCACAGTCCGGAGTGGCCGTGGTAGTCCGCCCACTTGAAGTAGGACTGCGTGCCGTTGAGCCCCTTGGACGCGCGCCACGAGGCGGCGGAGCGGTCCTGCTCTGTGAGGCCGCTGCGGCTGTACGCGGGCGGCGCAGTGAGCAGCCCCGCGCACGCGTCCAGCAGCTCGGGGCACGCCGCGAGCTCCGCGGCGGTGGTGGGCTCTTCGGACAGCGCCCGCAGCAGTCGCGCCGCCCACAGCGCGCCCGCGGGCGTGCGGCGGGGGTCGGACAGAACGCCGGCCAGCGCGCCGACCGCGCCGCCGCGCGCCATGAGGCGGCAGCGGACGGGCTCGTGGGTGGCGAGCTGCAGCAGCGCCTCGGCCGCCTGGGCGCGCGCGTCGGGGGAGCCCTCGTCCAGCAGCCTGTTTCAAAGGAGGGGGTTTGACCGGGGTTGAGGGGGTTCGGTCGCTCTACGGACGCGGAGGACGGGACAGGTTAAGGGGCAGGGAAACCAGGCCTGGGCGCTTGTGTTCTGGCAAAAGCAGCCGAGCTTGATGGGGCGCGCGCCCCCGCAAAAAAGGCCTGGCTCCCCCCTACACCAGCCAACCCCGCCCCCGCCCCGCCCCCGCCGCGCAAGGCGCCGCGCGCGCACCTGACAAGTGCCGGGATGCCGCCCGCGGCGACCACCTCCACCTGGATGTCCCTCGACCTCGAAAGGCTGGCCAGCAGCGCCGCGGCAAACTCCCGGTTGCCCGCGTGCCCGCTGTCGCGCACGACGGCGACCAGCGGCGGCACGCAGCCCGCGCGCGCGACGACGGCGGCGTGGCGGGGCTCCCACATGGCCAGCATGAGGAGCGCGGCGAGGGCGTAGGTCTGGGTCTTGGGGGGGATGTCTGGTGGTTGGGGGCGGGGGGAGAGCGGGTGGGAGGGCTGGTGAGTTGGGGGCCGGGGGGCGGAACAATGCCAAGGGGTGAAGCGGATGCACCCGACAGCTCTGCGCGCGCCAGCAGGCAGAGTGCGGTGTCGCCGCCCCGAGCCGCTGGGCTGCCGCCGCGGCCCACGCCTGCGCCGCCTCCCCGGCCCCCTTTCAACCCCGCCTCACCGCGCCCCAGCAGCGGCACGAGCAGCACGACCGCGCCGTGGTTGACCAGGGCGAAATGGTTGTCGGGGTTGTGGGCAAACATGCAGCAAATCGACGCGCACGTCTCGACCAGCGACGCCGACGGGTCCGCCCCGCCGGCCGCCGCGCGCCGCGCCGCGTCTGCCGCCGCCGCGTGGCCGCGGCCGGCGTCGGCGAACGCCAGCGGGCCCGCGGCGCGGCGGGTCGCGGCGGCGGCGGCGGCGCGGGGCGGGGCGGCGCCGTCGGCGGCGTTTTGGAGGCCCTGCAGGGCCGCCTGGAAGGCGGCGAGGTCGAGAGACAGCGCAGACACCGCCGCCGCGGCCGCCGCGGCGGCCGCCGCCGCCGCCGCGCGCGACGCCTCGTGGTTGCGCCAGTGCTGGCTCTCGCGCAGCACGCCCAGCGCGAGCGGCAGCGCGCCGGCCTCGAGCAGCAGCTGGTGCGTGCTGGCGTGCTGCGCCAGGATCGCGAGCAGCCGGCCGGCGTGCGCGCGCACGTCCGCAGCGCCGGCGCCCGCCGCGGCCGCGCCCTCCGCCGCGCCCTCCGCCGCGCCGTTGTCTGCGGCCGGTGGCGACATGAGCGCGACCAGCGGCCCCCCCGCGCCCTCCCGCACCGCATCCAGCTGGCACGCGGTGCAGCGCGCGCAGAGGCGCGCCAGGAGCACCAGCAGCTCCAGCGCCCGCCCCGGCCGCGCCGCGCTTTCGCCCGCGCCGGCGGCGCCCGCAGCCGCGGCGCGCCGCAGCGCCGAGACGAGCAGAGCGACCTCGCCGGCGTCGGCCACGGTGGACTGAACCTCCCTCACCAGAGCCATGTCGAGCAGCTGCCGGTAGGCCAGCTCCCGCGCGGAGCCCTCGCCGCCGAGCAGCACGCGCGCGAGCGCGGAGAAGCCGCCGCACTCTGCGATCGCGACCAGCACGCGCGCTTGCGCGCCGGCCGCCGCCCCCGCCGCGGCCGCCGGCGGGGCCGCCGCCGCGCCGGCGGGCGGCTCCACGGCGCCGAGCTGGGCGTCTGTGAGGTCCCCATCCACCGCCTGCTGCAGGCGGTACAGCGCGTACGTCGCCACCTGCACCACGCTCCCGGGCGCCACGCCGCCGCAGTGCGCGGGCGCCGCCGCCGCCGCCGCCGCCGCGGGCTCTGCCGCCGCGGCGGCGCCGGCGTCGGCGTCGCCGTCGGCCGGCGGCGCGATGGCGGAGAGCACTCTGACGAGCTCGGCCGCGCCGCCGGCGGCAAACACCTCGGACGCGAGGGTCGCCGAGCCCATGAGCCGCACGAGCGTGCCGATGGAAAAGAAGAGCAGCGAAAGGTCGGCGCCGGCCCCCTGCGTCGCCGCAGCGCCCGCGCCAGCACCATCGGCGTCGGCGGCAAAGGCGCGGAGCGTGGCCAGCAGCGGCGCGACCAGCGGCTGCAGGCGGGCCTCGTGGGCGGAGACGTCCGCGGGGCTCTCGCAGACCCTGGTTTTGGGAGGGGTGAAAGGCGGGGGGTGGATGTTTCAGCGTCACATGCATACCGTATACAGCCCACACTGTTGCTGCGGCAGGATGGCAAATGCGGAGTGAAGAGCCTCCCAGATGAGACTGCAGACGGGGCACAGGCAGGGGCGGCGGCGACAAACGCACGCGCAACCCTAAACCCTTAACCCCTGAACCCCGCACCTGCACAGCACCTCGGCGGCGAGCCCTGCAGAGTCTGCCGGCCCGGTCAGCGCGCGCACCATCCACCCCAGCCGCGCGCCCTGCTGCTGCCCCTCGAGCAGCACGCCCAGCGTGACGCGCCCCTCCGAGGCGAGCTGGACGCAGCTCAGCAGCAGGTCCGAGGCGGAGCGCGCGCGCGGCGCGGGGTCCGAGGCGAGCGCGTCGAGCTGCGCGAGGGCCTGGGCCAGGCGTGCCTCGGGCGTGCGCACCCAGGACGGCTTGGGGGCCGCGGTGGGCGCCGCGGCCGAGGCGGGCGCGGCGGCCGAGGCGGCCCCCGCCGCGGCCGCGGCGGGCGCAGCGGCGGCGGCAGCGGCCGCGCCGGCGGACAGCGGCGCCGGCGGCTGCTGCGGCGCGGCGGCGGCCTGCTCCGGCGCCGCCTGCGGCGCCATCCCGCCGGCAGCGGCGGCGGCGGCGGCCTCGCCGGCGGCGGAGGCGGCGGCCGAGGCGTGGGCGTGCGCGGTGCCGGCGGTGGGGGAGCTGCTACTCGCGGCGACCACCCCGAGCCGGTTGGTGTCGATCTTCAAGTCACACCGCAGCTGCCGGGGCCCCGCCACGAGCCGCCCCGCGGCGAACAGCGGCGCGGCCGCGCCGCCGCACGCCGCGGCGCCCGCGGGCGAGGCGGCGGGGGAGCGGGGCGAGGGGCCGCCCGCCGCGGCGCCGCACGCGACGCGCAGGCGGGGGCTGCCGCGGGGGCTGGGGGCGCCCGGGTGGGGGATGCGCACGGCGACGCCGCCCTTGTGGGGCGCGGCCGGCGAGTGCAGGAGCGAAGACATCTCGGGTGGGCTGGGGCCGCGGCGCGCGAGGCGCTTCGAGGCGACAGAGGCCCGTGTGTGGGCCTCGCGGCCGCGCGCGGCGGGGCGCGGCGGGGGCTACTGCAGAGGGGCGGTGGTGGCGGCGGCGCGGGATGGTTTGTGTTCTGCGCGCGGCGCAGCCGGCCCGCGCGAAGCGCACGCCCCCATCGCCGGCCGGCGGGGCGGGCGTGCGGGAGCGGCGCGCCACGCGGCCGCGCGCCGTCGGCGGCCGGGCGAAAACCGGCACCTGACCCTCACCGCGGCGCTCCTGCAGGCGCAATTTCGCGCACAAATCGCTGTACGACCGCAGGCGGCCGCAGTGTGGCCCGCGTTCAGGGGAGCACCGGCGCGTTTTGCGCGCTTCGGCCGTCTCCGAGCCTTATGTGGCGCACCGCCGCCGTAAATCCAATCACCACCGCTCACCCTGCCTAAATCTTCGCGGTGGGGGCCCTACCGCCACCGGGGCTGGCCAAGCTGTTTCTCTTCTGCAGACGCCAGGGTAGGAGCAGTCTTGGGGTTGCACGACCGCGGCTTGAATGGTCGGAGTGGGGCTGAAAACAATACAATCGTCGCATTCAATCGATCGGTTGATCCAAGAGAGCCCGATCGCCTCTGCTTCTTGCCGCGGGCGGACGGCCCCCCGTCCCGAATCACTCGCCATGGTGGAGCGGGTGTTCCTGGACATCGGTGCGATGCGCGGCGCGGCGATGCGAGGCGCGGCGCGGCGCGCTCCAGTCACTTGCCCAGAGCCGCTGCGCCGCGCCGCCCCCGATGCAGCCGCGAGCGGCGTGTTTGCGGGCACCGTAGGTACCGCAGGATCACCCAAGCCACCCTCTCACCACCCCAAAACGCAGACATCGGCGACGCCGCCGCACACGCCGAGCAGACGGCGGCGCACGAGCGGGCGGCCGCCTACCTGGCCGCCGTCGGCGCGCCGCAGCTGGGGCTGCCAGACTCCCTGGCGAGGGGGCTTTGGGCTGGCGGGGATGCCTTGCCGCGTGGCGGGCCGGTTTGGTTGCACGTGCGCGCTGGCTACGCGCAGGTGGCGCGGCCGTGGCTTGGGCAGCGGCGCCGGGCACAAGCAACGGGCACCAAAACAACCCGAAACGAAACGGCGCAACCCATCCCCAGGCGGCCCTGGACGACGACGGCGCCGCGCTGCTGCTGGACTCGTACGAAGCCGACAAGGCGTGGAGCGCAAAGGGCCCCGCGCGCGCGGCGGCGCCGTTCCGGCTGCGCGCGGGGCGGGTGGTGTGCGAGCTGTTTGAAAAGGACGCCCCGAAAACGACGGTGAGGGGGGGGGGGCGCGGGCTGTCCTTCTGCGGTTGCGTAATGGCGCTGGTGGCTTGCGTTGTATGGGGGTTGATGGTGGTCAGCCCTCCCTCCAACCCTTTAGGCTGCGCGAGTCGACCCCTGCACCAGATTTGGAATCCCACGGCCAGCGGCAAACGATATTGCAGACGAAGCCAACGCAGCCCTCCCCCGCCGCCCGCCGCCCCAAAACCCTGCCCCGCCCACCCCTCAGGAGAACTTCCGCTGCCTCTGCACCGGGGAAAAGGGGCTGGGCAAGGCCTCCAAGAAGCCGCTGCACCTCAAGGGCACCCGGTTCCACCGCGTTGTGGCGGGCTTCTGCTGCCAGGGGGGCGACGTCGTGCGGGGGGACGGCAGCGGGGGGGACTCAATTTACGGCGGCAAATTCAACGGTGGGACGGCGGGCTGCTTTTTGCGCGCCTTGTTGGGCCGAAATGTGAGCATTTGAGTTGTTTTTGTTAGTGGGGCGTTGGGTGTGTTTGAGGCGCCGCAAGCCTCGAGTGTTCGGGAGGGGTTGGCGGCGCATGCTGCCAATCGACTGCTGTGCCCCGTTAATGTGCTTCGACTGAGGCCCCCCCCGCCCGCGTTTGCCGCCCCCGCGCCAGATGAGAAGGGCGGCCTGTTAAAAAAGCACGACGCCGCCGGCGTGCTGAGCATGGCCAACAGCGGCAAAAACAGCAACACCAGCCAGGTGGGGCGAGGGGCGTGGGGCGCGGGCGCACGCACGCGCGGGTGCGAAGGGCGCCGCTGCTTTTGTGCCTGGCCTTTTTCGACTGCGGGAGGCATGCTCCCTCAAACCCCACCCCGCGCCCACCAGCAGCCACTAAGCCCGACAAACAGCACGCCCACGCAACTCGAACACGTCCACTAACCCAACAGTCAACACGCAACCCCCCTCCCCCCGCAGTTTTTCTTCACGCTGGCGCCCGCGCCGCAGTGCGATGGCAAGCACGTTGTGTTTGGGCGCGTGGTGGAGGGGCTGGACATCCTGGAGCGCATAAGTGCGGGGGGCTTGGGGGTTGGGGTTGGGGGGTGGGGGTGGGGGTGGGGATTGTGGCGTTGGTGTGGGGAGCCGGCTTTGTTTTGGGGTAGATGCATCTGCACGGGAGGGGTGCATGTGCAAATGGAGAGGCAGCCAAGGCCGTAGAGGCACACCCACCCATGCATGCCGCGAAACGCACCCGCCCGCCCCGCCCCGCCCCACCCCGCCCCGCGTTGCGCCGCAGATGCCGAGGCGGCGTCGGCGGACGGGACGCCGCGCGTCGACGTCGCAATCGCGGACTGCGGGGTGCTCTGAGTGAGGCGGCGCGCCCGGGGCCGCCTGCGTTGTCCCTCCCTTCCCTCCCAGCACTGCGAACCGACGGCCCCCGTCTGTGCTGACCGCAGCCGCCTTTCTGCCGCGTTGCAACGGTAGTAACAGAGCCCCGTATCATGCGGCAATGATTGCTGTGCAAGGAAAGCGCAAGCTGTGCAAGGTCGGAGGGCCCCGCAAAGCCAGCAGCCGGGGGCAGTGCTGCTAGCCGCCGCCGCCCGCCGCCGCCGCAGCCGCCTCGCGGGCCCGCACGTGCGCGAGCGCCGCGGCCAGCGCCTGCTCTATGCCGAGGCCCGTCGTGTCGAGGACCAGCGCGTCCGCCGCCGGCGCGAGCGGCGCCACGGCGCGGGCGGCGTCCCGCTCGTCGCGCTCCCGCATGGCCGCCAAAACGCCCTCGAGGCTCGGCGCCGGCGCCGGCGCCGGCGCCGGCGCGGGCCCGCTGGGCCCGGCCGCGGCCGCGTTTGGGCCGGGGTTTGGCTCCGAGTGGCGCGCCTGGAGCTCGAGCAGCCGCCGCCGCGCGCGCGCCTCGGGGCTCGCCGTAATGAAAAGCTTCGCCGTGGCGGCTGGGCACACGACCGTGCCCACGTCGCGGCCGTCCAAAACAGTGCCTGGCGGTGCGTCATGTGCGCATGTGTGTTGTTTGTGGGGGGTGCGGTTGGCTGGCTGGTTGCGAGGTGGGGTGCGCATGTTCAACGGGGCCCGCGCACGGAGTGCCCGCTGCACCGCCTCCAAAAACGCACCCCTGAACGGCGGCGGCGGGGAGGCTGCAAAGTCCCGCTGAGCCTGCAGCAGCGCCGCCCGCACCGGCGGCAGCGCAGACACCTGGGGGTTGCGGGGTGGGGGGTGGGGGTTTGGGGGGGGGGGATGTTAGGGGTGAGCGTTGGGGCCGCAGCAGGGGAGGGGCAACGAGGTTCAGCACCCTCCCAGCACCCTCCAATGCAATGCCATAAGAGAAAAGGGAGCAGCGTATGGGGGCAGCGTGCGAACCCTGACAGGGCGGCGGGCCAGGAAACAAAGGGGGCGCACGGCAGGCAACACAGGAGCGCAGCAAATGCGCGCCTTGGACGCCGCCTGCGACACCGCCTCGGACCGAAGCTCCGCCTCTGGCGTCCGCTCCAGCGGCGGCAGCGCCGAGGCGAGCGCGGCCAGGGCGGGGCCGTCGTCCAGGCGCGCGCCGGCGGCCAGCGCGGCGGCGGCGACCCTGCGGTAGAGGAGGCCTTTTGGGGGGGAGGGGGTTGGGATTTTTTGTATGTGTTTGAGGGGGGCTGTGGCGGGGCTTCTTGTGGCGGGGTAGAGCGGGGGAGGGGGCTTCTTTGTCGATGGGGGCACTATGGATTTGCGTGCGCCATTGCAAACTAGGGGTTTCCCGCGGCACGAATCTTGCCAGCGGGCCGGCGCGCCGCCGCCGCCGCCGCCTCACCGGTGTCCATGTGCGCCAGGCCCAGACGCTCCGCCAGCAGCCGCGCGACCGTGCCCTTGCCTGCCGCCGCGGGGCCGTCGATCGCGACGACCAGGGGGGGCGGCGCGGCCGCGGCCGCCCCTGTGCGGCGGGCGGGTCGCGGTCGGGTTTTGCGGTTCCGCGGCGGCCGACGCGCAATGCGGCGCGGCATGCTTCGCACGCAAGCCGCACCTGCTGCTGCCGCGCTCATGGCGCGGATGTGCGCGCCGCTGCCGCTGCCGCTGCCGCTGCGGAGGCCGGCGCGGCCCGCAAGGGCTCCGCTGACGAGCGGGGCACCGGGCAGCAGCAGGCGGCGCCGCGCCGCGGCCAACTGCATCAAGGCCCGGGTGTGAAATAATCCTGGCAGTTTTACTAGAAAACCTTTGGCACAATATAACGTGCGTGCCAACGCCTGAAAGCGGCATATTCAACCCCAGATCATCACCCCCCCACACCCGGAGGCCGCGGAGCAGCGGGATCGCTCGTGGGCGCGGCCACGCGGATAACGTAGAGCCACGCGCCGGCCAGGCGACCCAGCAGACGCTCGATGCCTGGCGCGCCGCCGCGACGCCGACCCGCCTGAGCGATGGCACCAGGCGGCCCGGCCCCGCCGCGCGACGCGCCCGCGCCCGCGGCGGCGGGCCCCCGCCGGCGCCGCGGCGCGCTCTGGTTCGGCTGGGTGTCGCCCCTGACGGCGACGGGCGTGGCGCGGCAGCTGCAAGACTCCGACCTGCCCGCGCCGCCGCCGGGGGCTGCGCCTGGGGAGTGCGCAGACGCGCTGTGGCAGGAGTGGCTCAAGGTGCGCGACAGCCAATGTCTTGAACCCTTGTGCATCACGTCTGCTGCCCGGCGGCGCCGCAGCAGCCGCACCGGCTGGCGCACCGCAGTCGCTGCGCACGCCCCGCGTGGGGGGAGTGCGTGCTGGTGGGCACGCAGCTGCACTGCCGCAAAACCCCCCGCACCCGGCGACGCCACCGCAATCCCTTCTCCCCCCCCCAAAAAAAACAACGCAGGAGCTGCGCCGCGCGGCCCCGCCCCGCCCCGACCCCGCCGGCCCCTCCCCCTATGCCGCCGCCCCCGCGCGCCCGCCGCGCCCGCCGTCGCTGCTGGCCGCGATGGCTCGGGCCTACGGGCGCGCCTACCTCCCTTTGACCGGGCTGCGGCTGGTCAACGATCTGCTCATGCTGCTCATGCCGCTGCTGCTGAAGCTTCTCGTGGAGCATGTGGATGGGAGCAGGGGGGGCGGCGGCAGTCCGGCGGTCAACGGCGGCAGTCCGGCGGTCAACGGCGGATTCGGGGGCCCCGCGGCCGTCGGCGGCTGGGCAGGGGCCGGATCGATCAGCAGCGCGTGGCCGGCGCACGTTCTGCCGCCCGCCGCGCGCCGAGTCATTGACGGGCCCAACGGCGGCTTTGTGTTTGCGGCGCTGCTGGGGCTCGCTGCGGGGGTCAAGGCGCTGCTGGGCGCCCACTACGAATACAGGATCAACGTGGTGGCAAACAGGTGCGCTTTGCTTTTCAACCGCCTGTTTGACCGCATGTTTGACCGCCCTTTTGACTGCATGTTTGACCGGTCATTGAGCCAGCGCCAGCTGCGCCCGACGCATCTCAGCTTGATGCGGCTCCACGGAGCTGCCGCTTGCCATTGACGCGCACCCCCCGGGCCCCCCCTGCCTCCCTCCCTCCCCGCCCTAGGCTGCGCGCGGGCCTGATGGCCTGCCTTTACAATCAGTCCCTCCTCGCGCGCGCCGCCGACGCGTCGGGCTGCGCGGACGCGGCCACCCTGATGGGCGTGGACGCGGGGCGCGCGCTGGGGCTGATGCCCAGCTTCATGGAGCTCTGGAGCCTGCCGCTGCAGCTGGCGGTGGCGATGTGGCTGCTGTACACGCAGGTGAGGGGATTTTAGCCTCCGCGCGCTTCTGTTTGTGGGGGGCGGCTTGGTTTGGTGCTAGCTCCTTTCTTCCTGGGGTGCAGCCGGTGTTGGGGTTGTGCAGGTTTGGGTTCTGCTTGGGCGGGTTTCTTGCTTTGCACACAGCAAACGCTCGCTGTGACTTGCACCACGCGAGCTCGCCGCCTTGCAACACCCCTCGCCCTGCCTCACCCCCCCCACCAGGTCCGCTTCGCCTTTGTGGCCGGCGTGGCGCTGTGCCTGGCCATGCTGCCGATAAACCGGCTGCTTGCGGGGCGCATCCAGAAGGCCAGCATACAAATGATGGCGCACAAGGACGAACGTGGGTCCCCCTTGCTTGCACGAGTTCTTGCTGTGCTTTTTGAATTGCTTTCCACGAAGCGATTTGGCCCTGCATTTGGGGATGGGCGGGGGGCGCACTGGATTGGGGCCTTCTTGGGGCAAAGCTGCCCAATTGCATCGGCGCGTTTTCATGGCTTCTCTGGACTTGACGTGCCTTGCGGGTTCCGTTTTGTGCTGTCCGCCAGGTGCAGCGCAAAAAAAAACGCCGGAAACGGCCCGAAAACCGCCCCGCACAACCCCCCCCATAGGCGTGAGCCTGATGGCGGAGCTGCTGCATGGCGTGCGCGTGGTCAAGGCCCTCAGCTGGGAACCCGCCTTCGTGTCCCGCCTCGGACGCGCGCGCCGCCTCGAGCTGAGGCAGCTGGCGGTCCGAAAGTACCTCGACGCGATGTGCGTGTACTTCTGGGCGGCGACGCAGCTGCTGTTTTCGGTGCTCACGTTTGGGCTCATGGCGCTGCTGGGGATCGAGCTCAGGTGGGGGGGCGGCTCAGCCGGATTGAGCTTGTGATGCTTGCACATTCCTGCTTGCAACGCCCACCGGGGGAAAGCAGGGGGCTGACCCAAGTGGGCCAGGGACGGCGCCGCTCTGGACGCACACCGCCCACCTGGCCACCCGGCCCCCACACTCCCCCCCCCCCCAAGGCCGAGCGTGGTGTTCACGAGCCTGGCGCTGTTCAACATGCTCATCGCGCCCCTCAAGTGAGTTGCGGCGCCCAAACTTGTCTGTGCGCACGCGCGTGCGCACGCCGTCCTGAACTGTGTGCATGGCGGCCGTCCCTCCACGCCAAACCCCGCCGCACCGCTGACCGCGCCCTCCCGCTGTTGGACTGAGCCCGCAACCACCCGAAACTGCCCAAACTCGCCCCCCCAGCTCCATCCCCTGGGTGATAAATGGCATCGTGGAGGCCTTTGTGTCGATCCGCCGCCTCCGCGCCTTCCTCTCGCTGCCACAGCACGCCGCCGCCTGGGCGGCCGCGCCCCTCTCCTCGCGCTCGCCGCGGCCGCCGCCGGCCGCCGTCGCAGGCCGGCCCGGGCCGGCCGGCGGCGGCGGCGGCGCGGCCGGCGCGGCGCCGCTGTCGCCGGGCGAGGCGGCGGCGCGGCAGCGGGTGGCGGAGGCGGAGAAAAGGGAGCTCCGGGCGGAGGGGGCGGTGGCGATTCTGGAAAACGCCACCTTTGCGTGGCGCGAGGTGAGGGGGTCTACCGGCTGCCGCTGCCGCTGGTGTTGTTACGCGCCTGCTGCCTCCAGCTCTCTGCATGTTGCCGCTTCGCCCCGTCGCCGCGCCCGCAGCCGCCCCGCAGCCGTCCCGCAAAACCGCCCCTCCGCCGGCCCGCGGCCGCCCCAACCCACAACCACGCCCCACCCGCCCAAACAACCGCCCTCCGCCCCCCCCCCCAGACCCAGCGCGCCGTGCTGCACGATGTCACCTGCTCCGTCCCCGCCGGCCGCCTCACCGTCGTGGTCGGCGAGGTGGGCGCGGGGAAGTCTTCGGTGCTCGCCGCCCTTCTCGGGGAGCTGCGCCTCTCTCGCGGCCGCGCCGCCGTCGACGCGGCGGAGCTCTTCGGCCCCGGCGGCGTGGGCTATGTCGGGCAGGCGCCGTGGGTGGTGGGGGGGACGGTGCGGGACAACGTGCTCATGGGAGAGCCCTACGACCCCGAATGGCTACAGCAGGTGCGCTTTTTGAACGTGCGCCTGTTTTTTTGCGTTGCGCGCCCTGGTTTACGTGTGTTGACGGGGGTGCGCGCATTGGCGCTTTGCTCACTCCTGCTTGTTGGTGTCCGGGACCCCCTGAGTCAGCGCAGCCCACACCCGCAGCCCCAAGCCCTCGCTCCGCGCTGCCCAGACCGACGCGCCCCCCCCAACCGCCGCAACCGCCGCAGGTGCTGCACGCCGCCGCCCTCGACACCGACCTGGCGGCGCTGCCAGCTGGCGACCTGACCCGCGTCGGCGACAGGGGGAGCACCCTCTCGGGCGGCCAGCGGCAGCGGTGCGCGCGCGCGCGCGCGTGTGCGCACGCGGCGCGCGGGTGTGGCTTGCGAAGCAGCGGCTGGGAGTGGCGGAGGCGCCGCTCCTTGCCGGCGGGCCGGCCTTCCGATCCAGCTGGGCCCCCGGCTGGAAACCCCTTGGCCTAGGAAGCTGCCCTCCCCCTGGCGACTCGTACCGCCGCACCCACCGCACCCGTACCGCCCCGTACCGCCCCCATCTGTACCGCCCCCCATGGTACCGCCCCCACCCGTACCGCACCGCAGGCTCGCATTGGCGCGCGTGCTGTACCGCCGCTGCGGCGTCTACCTATTGGACGACGTGCTCTCCGCCGTCGACGCCCACTGCGCGCAGTGGCTGATACGCCACGCGCTGCTTGGGGGGCTGGTGACGCGGCGGCCCGGGGGCGGGGGCGGCGGGGAGGGGGACCCTACGGTAGTGATGGTGACTAAGCACCCGGCCCTGATTCAGGTGGGGGGGGGCGCGTCCACGGGTTGACCGAGTTGCCTTTTGCTGTGCGCCGTGCGCCCGCCTTGCTGATCCGGCAGGCTGCGGCGGCGGCAAGACCAGAGCGGGCGGGGGTAGGGGCCGCAACCGCCGCACCCACACACAAGCCAGCACCCAACCAAGGCCAGCAAACAGCAGGGCCAGAGACCCCAAACCGCCCGCCCCCCCCCCAAACCAACCAAACCCAGGCCGCCGAGCAGGTTTTGGCGCTGGAGCGCGGCCGGCTGGCTTTCTGCGGCGACCCGACGGACTACGCCCGCTGGAAGGGCGAGCGCACGCCGCCGCTGACCTCGACCGCGGGGCGGCTCGCGGCGCTCGGACTGCCAACGTGCGCGCGGCCGGGCTGCGGGCGGGCGGGCGCGGTGTTGGGCAATAACTTGGCAGTCTTGCTGGCTGGCAAAGCCCACAGCACCGCAGCCCAGGGCTCGCCTAGACCCGGGCCCACAGTACCATCACACCCCTCCCCCTCAATTCCTTACCCCCTCGCAGGGAGGGCGGCAGCAGCATCGTCACCGACACGCCCTTCGCCCTGCCCTGCACCCTCCCCGACGCCCCCGAGACGCCCCCCGCCCCCAACGCCGCGCTGGACGCCGCCGTCGCCGCCATCTCCGCCTCTGCCGAGGGCGCCGCATCGGAGGATCTGGATCCGAGGGAGCTGAGGAGATCCCTGGAAGACGGGGAGGCGGTGTGGCAGCCGCACGCCAGCGAAACGCCGCAGCTGGAGAGCATTTCGGAGGCGGACGGCGACGAGGAGGTGGGCGCGTCGTTTGCGTCATCGCTGCCTGAGGGCCTCGCCGCGCGCGGCCGAAGCGCCGCCGCAGCCACAGCTGCCGCCGCTGCCGCCGCCGCCGCCGCCGGCGGCGACCCCTCGGAGGCGGCCGCCGCCGGCGCGGGGGAGGAGGGGCCGGATGCGGACGACGAGGCAGACGGAGAGGCGGCCGGCGCGGAAGGCACCGCCGGCAGCGCCGCGGCGGCTGGCGGGGCCGAGGGCCCGGCGGACCAGGAGGAGCAGGAGGAGCGGGTTGTGGGCGCGGTGCGGTGGCCGGTGTACGAGTCATACCTGCAGGCCGTCGGCTGGCCAATGGTCGCGGCGGTGCTGATCAGCCTGGCGCTGATGCAGGTGGGGTGCTTGGGGTCCGCGGTTTGGGCGGGTTTCGCCTTTAGTCAGCAGGACCGGTTGTCACGGGTTGCATGCCAAGGTGCTCTGCACTGCTTGGGGTGGGCTGTCTGATTTGTCTTGCACACACACATTTGCGCCACTGCTGCAACCTCGTTCAGGAGCCCACAGCTAATTTGCAATCCCCCCAAAGACCGGATAGCAATGGAAAGTTCTAAGACTCGCCAACAAAACATCCCCTAACCCCCCCAGGCCACCAAAAACGGGACCGACGTGTTTGTGGCGCATTGGATCGCCCGCGCCCGCACCAACGACGCCGCCGCCGGGCCCGGCCTCGCCGCGCGCGGCTGGGGGCCGGATGGGCCGGCGCCGCAGCCGTGGCTCGGGCTGGCGGCGCGCCCGGCCGCGCCAGGGCGGGCACGGCAGCTGGGAGAGGAGCTGCAGAGCTGGCGGCAGCAGCTGTGGCAGCAGGAGCCATCACATCCGGTGTGGCATCCGTCGGCCGCGCGCCCTTTCTTCGCCGCCGCGTTCCCGCCGCTCGACCCCTGGGCGCGGGGCTTCCTGTTTGGCCTCCTCGTCTTTGCCGGCGCCAACACGCTGTTCACCCTGGCGCGCGCGTTCACGTTTGCCGTGGCGGGCATGGCGGCCGCGCGGCGCACGCACGACGGGCTGCTGAGGGCGGTGCTGCTTGCGCCGGTGGCCTTTTTCGACCGCCACGCGGTGGGGCGCATCCTCAACAGGTGCGGACGCGCTTTTGCCTTACGTACTTTTCCGCCTTCTATGCCGGACTGCACTCACGCAATGATGGCCGTCTTGACCGCAGGCCTGGCTTCTGTCATCCGTGATGTGTCAACCGTGATCTGAGGTCCATGTGATCTGAGATCTGTTAGATCGAGCACCCGTCCGCCTCCCACCCGCCGCCGCCAGGTTTTCCTCCGATGTCTCCACCGTCGACGACACCCTCCCCTTCATGTCCAACATACTGCTGGCCAACGCCGCGTCGCTGGCGGGGCTGGTCGCGGTGCTGACCTACACGGAGCCGCGCCTGCTGGCCGCGCTGCTGCCGTTGGGGCTGCTGTACAAGTGAGCGCGCCTCGTCACTGCCGTTGCTTTCAGCCTGTGCTAGCCGCGCAGCTCTCGCGGCATGCGCAACAAACACACACGCACCAGCAGGCACTCCCTCCAAACATCCCAACCCCATCGAAAGCGCCCCGCCCATAAGCACCTGTGCCGAACCGACCCGCTCGCAACGCCCCGCCCAAAACGCCGCAGGCACCTGCAGGGCTACTATCGGGCCACCTCCCGCGAGCTGCGGCGCCTCGAGGCAGTGGCGCGCTCCCCAATCTACGGCGCCCTGGGGGACGCCACGCACGGCGCGGTGCACATCCGCGCCTTCTGCGCGCAGCGGCAGTTTGCAAAGGCGCGTTTGGGGCGGGGGCGCGGCGGCGGCTCCGAGAGGCACACAGCTCGACGCACGCGACAAGCGTGCAGGGCGCTTTGCCCAACCGCCCGCCTCAACTACACACCCAAAAGCACGCCGCCTATGCCAAGCAGACCTCCAAACAATCCGACCACCCCCGCAGAACTTCATTCGCCTGGTGGGGCCTTACCAACGCGCCACCCTCGCGGCCGCCGCCGCCTCGGCCTGGCTGTCGCTGCGCCTTCAGCTCCTCGCCGCCTGCCTCGTCGCCGCCGTCTCGACGCTCGCCGCCGCGGCCGCCGCCGCCGCCGCGCGCGGCGGCGCGGCGCCGTCGCCGCTGCAGGCGAGCCTGGTGGGGCTGGCGCTCGCATACTGCCTGCCGATGGTGGGCGTGCTAAACTCCCTCCTGACTAGCATGGCCGAGACGGAGCAGGAGATGGTGTCGGTCGAAAGGATCCGGCAGTACTTCGGAACCCCGTCCGAGGCGGCAACCGAATCCGAGGCAAGGGAAATGCTGGAGGGCCCGCCCCGCCCCTCGCGCCGCGCCGCCGCTGCAGGCGGCGGCGGCGGCGCCGAGGCGCGGCGGCGGAGCGGCGGGCGCGGGCGCGGGCGGGCGCAGACGGGGAAGGGGCCTTCCTACCTGCGGCAGCAGATGCAGCAGCGTCGGCAGACCGCCGGCAGCGGCGGCGATGTGGAGGCACCGCTGCTGGCGCCGCTTCTGGAGCAGCAGCAGCAGTCAGCCACGGTCGCGCCCGGCGACGCGTCGCAGATTGCCGCGGCGTCCGGCGCGCCCGCCATTGTGTTTTCGGGGGTGTGGCTGCGCTACCGCCCCAGCGACCGGCCGGCGCTGCGGGGGCTGAGCTTTGAGGTGCCGCAGGGCTGCAGGCTCGGCATTTGCGGCCGAACGGGTGCGTGGGGGTTTGTGTAGTTCTGGTCGCTTTTTGTGTGTGCTTGTGTCCTTGTGTGCGTTTGTGTACGGCATATTCGCTTGTCCGTTTTGCAGATGGCTTTTGGCCAGAACAGAGCCACGGATGAAACGCAGCCCCCCCCCACAAACACACAAGGCTCGCCCCTCGCCTCGGAAACCGCAGGCGCCGGCAAGTCCTCAGTCATCGCCGCGCTCCTGCGCCTCACCCCAATCATCGCCGGCCGCATCTCCGTCCTCGGCAACGACGCCGCGTCCCTGCCGCTGCCGGCGCTGCGGCGGCGCTTCGCCGTCGTCCCGCAGGCGCCGCTGCTGTTCAGCGGCAGCCTCAGGGACAACCTGGACCCCCTGGGGGCTTACTCAGAGGACGATGAGGAGCTGGCCATGGCGCTGGAGGTGCGCGCCTGCTGCGGATTTGGGGGGCGTTTGCGGGTTCGCGTGTGGGATTGTGGGGGGGTGGGGCGTGCATGGGAGGGTGCTTTCGTCCTGTGCTGTTTGGCGGTTGCGCAGCCTGCAGCAGGCTTTGCTTCCTAGCTTTGCGGCGCGACCAGCAAGTCGCCGAGGCCCGTGTTTTGCTTCCACCCGCCCACCCCGCCGCGCAGGCCGTCCAAATGTGGGAGCCCCTTTGCCGCCTCGCGCTCCACCGGGGCCACCTCGGCAGCGCGGGCTACCTCGCCTCCCGCCGCGTCGGCGGCATCCTCGGGCGCCGCCTCGAGTCGCGCGCCGCGCACGCGTTTGGCGCGGACGGCGCCGGCCCGCGCGCCGCGTCGCCGGACGGCGAGGGCGGGGCGGGGCGCGGGGCGGGGCGGCGGCGGGACGGGTCCCCGCCGCTGCCGATTTCGCCGCAGCAGCAGCTACGGCTCCCTGAGCGGCCCATCGCCCTCGTCATGCGCATGCCGGTGCGCCCCGCGGCATGCCTGTTTCGTGTGCTGGGCGCTGTATGCTTTGGGGGTCCTCCCTGCACTGCACCAAAGCCTGCCCCCTACATTCAGACCGCCACGCAGAAAACCAAAACTGTGCGCGCACTGATCACGCGTCCATTACCGGAACAACCAAACAAACAGATCGGCGGCGCGGGAGGCCCGCAGCTCTCCACCGGCCAGCAGCAGCTGCTCTGCCTCGCGCGCGCCCTCCTCCGCCGCGCGCACCTCGTGCTGCTCGATGAATGCACCTCCTCCGTCGACCCCGCCACCGCCGCGCTGATGGTGGCGGTGCTGGAGCGGGAGCTGAGCGGGCGGACGGCGACCGTGCTGCAGATCGCGCACGATCTGAGGGCGATCTCGGGATACGATCGGGTGCTCCTCATGGACAGGGGCCGCGTGGTGGAGGAAGGGGACCCGCGGGAGCTCGCGGCGACGAGGGGCAGCCGTTTCGCGCAGCTGCTCGCGCGCGCGGTGCGCAGCGGCGGCGCGTGAGCGGCGGCGGCGCGCGCGCGAGCGCAGCCCTGCGCGAAAGCGCGGCCGCGCGCGGGGATGCCTGGCAGATTGGGGCGGCTGCTCGCGCTTTGGCACTGAGTTTTTGAAAGCATCGCTTGGGGCGCTGCACCCATGTGCCCCTTTTCCCTCGGAGCTTGATGCTTTTAATGCCCCCACAAGTGCATCTTATTGCCCACTCCGTCGCCAAACGAAACTGTAAACGACCTGATCACGGCGCGGTATTACTCGGCCAACGGTCAAAACGGGAGGCGCAGTCACAGTCAGCAAGGGGGCAGTCAGGGGGGAATTAAAGAAGTCATGCAGGGGGCCTCTGCCCAGAGCAGCTGGGTCGCCAAGTGCGGCCCAAGCACCGCAGCGGCGAGGCGCCGCCGCGCGGGTGGCAGGCGCAGCCAGGCAGCCGCGCGGCAGCCGGACAGCTGCGGCCCGGTCGGCGCCGCGGATTGCATGGCGGCAGCCCCGCGCGGCTGCGCCGCCCGCGCGGCCTGTCACTGCTCCACCTGCTGCCAGGTGCCGTCGAGGCTCTCCTTCCATAGGCTGACCGCGTTGTTGCCGTCCGCCACCGCCAGGATGCCGCCCGTGACCGACCAGCTGACCTTCCAGACGGGGGCCTTGAAGTCGTGCACCAGCGCCTTCTCCCAGCCGCTGCCGTCGGCGCGCTCGCTCCAGGCAAACACCTGCGCGCGGCGCGGCGCGGGGCGGCGCAGCGTTTTGTGGGTCGGCTGCGTGCCCACGGCGCCCACAAGCCAATGCAGCCTCTGCTGGTTTCGCCCCGCAGCAGCTGGCACGCGGCGGTGCAGCTTGGGCAAGACCAAATGGACTGCCCGCAAGGGCCAAAAACCCCACAACCACGAGCCACGAGCTCAGCGCACCTGGCCGTCCTGCCCCGCGGTGGCGATGGTGTTCAGCGGCAGGCCCAGGTTGGGCGCCCACGCCGCGTCCCGCACCCAGTCGGTGTGCCCCGAAAGCGTCGCCTCCTGCACCCAGCCGGCCTCGCCCCAGCGCCAGACCTTGGCCGTGTTGTCGCAGCCAGAGGTGACCAGCCGCTTCACCGCGGCGGGCGGCGGCTGCGACGAGACGAGGCTGCCGGGCGGCAGCGCGGGCGCCCAGGAGACCGCCGTGCAGCCGAGGGTGTGGGCGTTGGGGATCTGGGGGGGGGGTTGGGTGGGTGGGGCTGCGTGTCAAGAGCGCCCCGCTGTGAAATGCGCGCTTGCGCAGAGCAATGACCGCTGCCGACGCCCGCCACCGCCGCCGCCGCTGCCGCAGCCCACCGTGGTCGTCGCCCAGTTGCCGTCCCCGGCATGCTCCACGATGCCAACGGAGCCGTCCGACGCGGCGGTCGCAAACAGCAGCCCCAGCTCCTGCGGCGCCCACGCCACGCCGTTGATCGACGCAGAGTGCAGCGAGCTAGGCGTCTTGTACACCTGTGCGCGCGCGCGAGGGAGAAAAGAGGGAGCGGCGCGTCCGCTCGTTCAGGCGGCGCGGCTGGAGGGGGTGCTGCCGCTGCCGGCGAGGCGCGCGCGCAGCGGCGGCGCGCGCGCGCGCGCGCGGCGCCTCGCCGGGCCGGGGGCCGCGCCGATCGCGGGCAGGCCACGCCCCTGCCGCAGAGCCCCGCACCTGCATCCACTGGCCGTCGGGGCCCTCCTTCCAGACGATGACCCGGTGGTCGAAGCTGCAGCTGGCCAGCAGCGACCCGTAGCGCGGGTGGGCCCACGAAACCTGCCACACAGGCCCTTCGTGGCCGCGCAGGTCCGCGATCTGGGTGCGGTGCTCGCCGGACAGCTCGAACACCTTGATCGTGCGGTCTGACGAGCACGTCGCCAGGCGCCGCCCGTAGTAGTCGAACTCTGCGCCGTGCACCATATCTCCGTGCCCGCTGTCGAAGGTCGCGGCCGCCATGGCGCCTGGGGCCCGCGGGCCGGCCTCTGCTGCTGTTGCTGCAACGATCTAGCCGTCTGCACGCAGCGGCTTGGAGCTGTTTGTATCGGGCGTGCGTCTATTCCTGTTTTCGTTTGGGGCGGGCGGGGGGGCGGCGCGGGCCCCATCCGCAGGGCGAAGCGGCGCTCGAGTGCTGCGGCGGCACTGCAGGCCTGCCGCCTGCTGCCTGCCCCTCCTCTGCGGCCCCCCTCAGCCGATTGAAGCCAAGGGACGACAGCTTATTTGATGCTGCGCCTCGCCCCATTCGATCTTGGTGCCACCAGCCACCTTGCCTTGCATTGCCTTGCCTTGTTTTTGCCCTCGTTTTTACTCAACAAAGGAATGGGCATGCGGGCGTGCGGTTTTTCAGCGCGCCACGGCTGCGGCTGCGGTATGTGGGGGGCCCCTACTCCTGCTTGCCGACGCCGAGCCCCGCTAGCGCCCGCGCCGCGTCGTCAGCTGCAGCAGCCCCCGCCGCGGCGGCAGCGCCGGTGCCGACAGCATCTGCACCTTGCTCGCTCGCCCCGCTGCTGCTGCTGCTGCCGCTGCAGTCAATGTCGCCCTCCTCCTCCTCCTCCTCCTCTGCGCCCTCCTCCTCCTCGTCCTCCTCCTCCTCCTCCTCCTCTGCGCCCTCCTCCTCCTCGTCCTCCTGTTCTTGCTGCTGCCGCTGCTGCTGCTCCTGAGCCTCCTCCTCTCCCGCCTCGCCCTCCTCTCCCTCCTCCTCTCCTTCGTCCTCTTCCTCCTCCGAGCTCGGCCACTCGGGCCCAGCCGCCGTCACCTCCTCCAGCCAGGCGTTCTGGCGGCACATTCATGTGGGGACAGGCAGCGCAGTCAGTATCGGCCACAGGACTCCCCACGCACATCTGGAAACTCCCTGCATGCGCACCATACTCAGAGGCAAGGCCGCTCCTGCCCGGCCGGCCTCGGGTCGCAGGCGCACCGCTGTTGTTCCCTCAAACCCCCATCGCAACCCGCGTACCGCCGTACCCGACACCCCAAAAGCCCACCTGCGCGGCGATGACCTCTGCGGCGGTTTCGCACTCTGCGTACCGCTCCAGCAGCTCCGCATTGGTCGAAAAGAAGCTGTGGCCCCACTTGAAACGGCTCATGATTTGGTGGGCGGCCTCCTGGAAGCCGCAAATGTAGCACGCCGCCGCGAGCGCCTCGGCGCACGACAGCTTGCAGGGGCGGCCGTAGTTGACCGGGTTGGCCGCCACCAGGAACGGCAGCAGCCGCGGCGCGACGCCCTTGATGCGGCCTGCGGGTGGTGGGTGGGGTGAGGGGGCGGGTGTGGGCCGGCGTGGCGGCAGCCAGGCGGTGCGCGCAGGCAGCGAACGCACACGCAGTTGGCGCCCGCTCCCCGCCGCCGTGCGCAGGGCGCCAAGCCCCCGCCCACCGAATGGCACGTCGTCGAGCCTATTCCAGGAGCAGTCCACCACCGCCAGGCCCTTTGCCGCGATGAGCGCCGCGTCCTGCCTCGACACGCTGCGCGTGCCGTTGGGGCTGAGGATCACGCCGGGGAAGGCCTGCCCCAGGCGCAGCTCCTGCACGACGCCCTGCCGCACGAGCCGCGTGCCGGTGCAGCGCTTCTTGTCGCACTGCCCGAGGTCCCACATTGCCAGGCGGAACGGCGGGTTGGACGCGGCGCCGCCGCCGTCGCCGTCGCCGCTGCCGCTCTCCCCTGCCGCGGCGTCCCGCGCCCTCCGCTCGGCGCCATCGTCCTCTTGGTCGTTTTCCCCTGCGCCATAGCGGTCCTGCGCGCTGCCGCGCAGCCTGTGGCGGGTGGAGTGGTGGCCCTTGCTGCCCCGCGGCATGTTTGCGGTGCCAGCAACCCGCTGAGAGGTGATTTTAGAGCGTAAGTAAGCGATTGCGACGCGCTGCGGCCTCGGGGGAGGGGAGTATGAAGTGCGCGGCGGCGGCGGCCGGTGCCGCCGGTGGCTCTTGCGGCTGCCCGATTCGCGAGCCTGCGCTTTGCCCCAGCTGCCGTCCTCCCCCAGCCAGGCTCCCAGGCCTCTGCACTCGCAGCTCGCGAAACCGGGGCGTCGTTTTACAGCGCGAGAGCAGCTGCCATTGTTGGAATATATCGGAACGCAGCCGGCAGCGCGGCAGCCGCGTGCAGGAGGCCGCTCGTCGGCGCGCCGACTGCTCACACCATTGCCATTTCGTTGGCCAGCTCCTTGAGCCGCTCCTGCTGGTCCTGGCTGATCATCGCCTGGATGTTGTCCTCGATCTCGCCGTCAAGGGCCTGGTGGGCGGGGGCGGGAGGAGAGGGATGGGTTGGCTTTGGCGGCGAAGGTTGAGCCTCGACCTCGCTCTGCCCAGCCCCAAGGCACATTGCAGCCCCCCCCCAACACACGCGTGCCCGCGCCCCCTACCCCCTACCCCTCCCCCCCTACCTTGTTGAGGTCGAAGTTCTGCTTGAGGCGGTGGTCGCTGCAGCGGCCGTCCTTGTAGTTGTAGGTCTTTATCTTCTCGCTGCGGTCGCCGGTGCCGACCTGCGCGATGCGCTTGGCGCGGATCTCGTCCTGCTGCCGCTGCAGCTCCGCCTCGAACAGGCGGGCGCGCAGGATGGAGAAGGCGCGCTCCCTGTTGGCCGCCTGGGTGCGCTCCTCCTGGCAGAAGATGCGGAGGCCGGTGGGGCGGTGGACCAGGTCCACGGCCGTCTCCACCTTGTTCACGTTCTGGCCGCCGGCGCCAGAGGCGCTGGAGGGGCGGGGCGTTTGCGCGGGTGGGAGGGGGATGAGCTGGGGCCGCGCGCGCCGGCCGGTTGAGAGCCGCCCCACCTCCAGCTGGTGCGGCCTGCCCACCCCTAAACCCCTTCCCGCGGCGCCACGCACCACCCCCACCCCCACCCACAGCCAGCCCCACCCGCCCACCCCAACCCCCAGCCCCAACCGCCCCCCCCCCAACCCCCAGCCCTCCCCCTCACCGCGCGAACTTGACCTCCACGTCGCGCATGTCGAGGGTCACGTCCACCTCATCAACCTCGGGCATGATGGCCACCGTCGCCGTGCTGGTGTGCACGCGCCCCGCCGCCTCGGTCGCCGGCACGCGCTGCACGCGGTGCACGCCGGCCTCCCACTTGAGCTTGCTGTACACGCTGTCGCCGGTGATCTGGAGGATCACCTCCTTGTAGCCGCCCGCGTCGGCCACGGTGCTGCTGATCATGCTGGCCTTCCAGCCCCGGTTCTGCGCGTAGCGCTGGTACATGCGCAGCAGGTCGCCCGCCCAGATGCCGGCCTCGTCGCCGCCCGCGCCCGCGCGAATCTCGAGCATGATGTCCCGCTCGTCCAGCGGGTCCTTGGGCAGCAGCAGCAGCTTCAGCTTCGCCTCGAGATCCAGCACCTGAACCTCCAGCTCCCGGATCTCCTCGCGCGCGAACTCGGCGAGGTCGGGGTCGGAGGCGCCCTCCTCCTTTAGGTAGCGCTGCGCCGCCGCGAGCTGCTGCTCCGCCTCCTGGTGGGCGCGGTAGCTGGCCACCGTCGCCTCCAGGTCGGCCGCGGCCTTGGCAACCTGCGCGGCGCGCGCGCAGGCGGGCAGGGAGGTGGGGCAGCGGGGTGAGGCGGTGCGGTCTACGGGCTGCTCTGCGCCGGCCGGGCGCGGCGGCGCGGCCGGCCGCCGCCGCTGCGCGCCGGCGAGCGCCGGTCGCGCGTTCCGCCCGCACGTCCAATCCCGCGCTGCGTCGGTGTAGGAGCGGGGCCCCGCCCGCCCGGCCCGTACGCCGCACCTTTTGGAACTCGCCGCTGTTGGCCGCCACGTCGGGGTCGGCCATGCGCAGCTGCAGCTCCTTGAAGGTCTGCTCCGCCGCCATGAGCTTGTCCGCAAGGTACGGCTCAATGGCGCGCGCCACGACGTCGCCGCCGCGCGCCCGCTGCTGCTGCCGCCCTGGCCGGCCCCACCGCTGCTGCTGCGGCCGCGGCGCGGCGCCGGCGGCACAGGCGGCGCGGCGGCCGCACGTCGCCGCCGCCGACGGCGGCGGCGCGCGCAGGGACCTCATGGGCGTCTGCGCGCGCGGGAGGGCCGACAGGAGCGCCTGGCAAACGCGAAGGCGCATCCACGGCCGCAATTGCAGCGCTGGGAGACGACGAGAAGGGGCGCGCAGGTGTGGGCCGCTCTGGATTGCGAGGCTCAGAGGCGAGGCTGCGCGAGGGTGATGAGCAAAACTTGCAGGAATGTTCCTCGCACCCCAAATCGATTGCCAAGGGCGGGGTTTGGGGAGGCACTCAGGTGTGCAACACTGCCAAACAGCGACTTTCAGCGGCTGGAGCAGTCCAGGATCGTTGTGTCGCGGCTTATTGATTGCTCTGCACCGCCATTACGACCTGTTTGTGCGCCCAGCGGCCGCTCGCCAGCTCCCCTAGCTGGCTGCCCTCGGCCCACCTGTCCCCGCAGGCCCACCCCGCGCGGCCTGGGACGCGCCCACCAGCCCCGAGGGAATAGTAGGATCGCATTAAGTGCCTCTGTGAGGCGCAACGGCCCGCCGTGTGCGAGTGCGCAGCGGCAGCAGCTGGGCGCCGCGGCCTGCCGCTGCCGCTGCAGTGCGCCAGCGGCGCTGCAGCCCGCAGATGATGACCCGCACGGCGCTCCCGCTCCTGCTGGTGCTTGCCGCAGCCAGCACGGCGGCGGGCGAGCTCCATGCAGGCCGGCGGTTGCTCATAAGGTGCGCGGGCGGGCAGCGGGCAGGGCGGCGCGCGCTGGCGCGGCTGGCAGCCGGTCTGCGGCGCCCCGCGTCCGCTGCAGCCTTCCCTCCGCCGCCCCTGACCCCCTCTCCCCCTCCAAACCCGCAGGCCCATGCCGGGCACGGCCCTCGGCCTCACGTGCCGCAACACGCTGCTGGGGCCCTGGATGTATGCCGATGAGAAGGGCATGCTGTGCAGGGCGGACGACCTCGACCACAAGAGCGGCTGCTGCCGCACGGGCGACCTGCACTCGTGCACCACGTGAGCAGGGCGCGCTTTTTGCACTTAGTGGGCTGGCGTGGGGGGATTGGAATGGCGCAATGGGCAGCCGTTGATAGGAGGAAAATGTGTTTTTGCAGCGCTTATGGCCTGCAGCGCGCTGCGCCCACGGCACGGCGCCGCTCCTCCCGTGAACACCCCCTCACCCTCCCCCCCCCCCGCGCGCAGCTGCGACACGCACGACCGCTGCTGCGAGGGCTACGAGGCCTGCGTCTCCTGCTGCCTCAGCCCCGCGCACGGCGCCAAGGAGCGGCTGCCCGAGGTGCCGCGCGTGCCGGGCCGCAAGGAGTCGGGCACCTGGACCGACGCCTTTGAGCTGTGCGCCGCGGTGTGCCGCACGCACAGCCTGTCCACCAGCCACGAGAACAGCTACATATCGCCGCGCCACCACTGCTTCTCGAGGCTAGGCAAGCCCATGGTGCGCGCGCGCGCGATCGCATGCGGGCGCCGCCTGCGACGGGCCGCGCCCCCGCTTGGCCCCGCGGCCTCTCCCAGCTCGCTGCGCGCCCGTGCCTCTTGCTCTGCCCTGCCCTGACGCCCTTAACCCTTACCCACGCGCGTGCGCGCGCGGCCCCCGCAGCTGTCGCCGCCGCTGCCGGCCGGCGCCCTGGAGGGCGTGACGATCGTGATGGGCACCCCCGGCTTTTCCTGCGACGCCACGTGCGAACGCCTCGGGCAGCGCTGCTCGCCGCCGCACCTGCGCCCGCTGGACACGTGCGACCGGCTGCGGGAGGTGGTGGCGTGCGAGGCGGGCTGCGTCGTCGAGGGTCCGCGGGACGTCGTCCCAGCGTACGCGGACGGCGACGCCCCCAAGGCGGACCGGCCCGCGCTGTGCGTCGCCAGCAGCAGCGGCGGCGTGGCAGACGGCAGCAGCGGCGGCGGCGCGTACTCGTGTGCGGCGAGCGGGCAGCACATGCGGCGGCTGTGCCCGTGCGTGGCCGGAGGCGGCGGCACGCAGCAACCGAAGCAGCAGCAGCAGCCGGCGCAGCAGCAGCAGCAGCAGCACAGCGGCAGCGGTGGCGAGCACGCTCGGACGGAGCCCCGCGCGCCGCAGGAGCAGCCGCAGCAGGCCCCACAGGAGTTCAAGCAGGATCAAGGGGGTCCTGGTAACACGGAGCGCCGTTAGGTCGCTTCCCCTGTAACAAAACGAGCATCGAGCCCACCAGTGTGCGCCTGCAGCTCAGCAGCAATGCCTGCGTGCGCTGTGAGCGCGTCCCGCCTCGGAGCAGCGGCGGTGGTGCACCGCCGGGCGGCACCCCAGTGAACACAGTCCTTTGATGCCCCCCGGGCCCCAGCATTGTTGTTCACTCGGTCGTTTTGTTCTGCATCAACGCCTCGCGCCGCGCATGCCACTCTGAACGGGCCGGGAAGGTGGCCGCGAGGGCGCAGCGCCGGCCCTCGGCGCCGTGCAACACACCCGAAGCGTTAGATTTGGCTTGCGAAATCGAACGAGGCGGCGTCACCCGTGGGGCAGCTCACTTTGATCGCCGAGCACTCAGGATGGGGCCCAAGACCACCGCCGCGTGGGCCCTGGCAGCGCTTCTGGCGGTGTCAGTGGCCGCAGCGGCAGTGCCAGGTGCGTTTTCGCTCGGGGCAGGGGCCGCGCACGCCAGCCAGCGCCGGCCGCGCCCAGCTGCCGGCGCCGGTGACGCCCCCGGCGGGAGCGCGAACGGCGGGCGTGGAGCGGCGGCAAAAGACGCGCCGCCTGACCGCGATCCGCCGCGCGCCCCGCTGCAGGCTATCCAGAGGGCATGGACCTGGTGTGCGGCTGCTCCTCCGACGGCAAGCAGTGCGACGAGGTGTGGCGCTGGGCCGGCGGCGTGAAGCGCCGCTACACGTCGCAGGCGGCGTACGACTCCTGGTCCCCCCACAGCCCGCCGGCGGTGCTGACGTGCGAGCAGCTGGAGAAGGTCCCCAGCGGGCCGCCAGTCGAGGGTGCGCGGGCGGCGCGCGCGTTGCGGCTGCGTGGCGCGCGTGCGCGCACCCCAACGCATCGACTGGAAATTTGCGGGAAGGGGCGCTGCTCTGCTGGGGCGTGCAGTCCAGCAAGCGACCCGGAAAGGCGCCCACCCGCCTGCCCGCCCGCCTGCCCGCCCGCCCGCTCGCTGCCTAGCGGTACTGAACGCGCGCAAACACCCGGCGCGCCGCCCCCGCAGACCGCCCCGCGCCCATTCCTGGCACAGAGGGCGCCCACAGGGTGGTGGCGCGCCTCCTGTCCGCCAGCCAGGGGGCCAAGAAGGACGCAGACCCGGCCGGTGACGCGCCAGCTGGTGACTACGCCGCCGGTGACGACGCCGGCGGCGACGCCGCCGGCGACGCCCCCGGGGCGGGCGGCGGAGACTACACAGATCCAGGGGACGCCCCCCCGCAAAGCTCGGCGCCCCCCGGGGGCGCCCCCAAGCCGCCCATGCCCATGCCGCCCATGCCGCCGGGCGCCGGCGGTCCCCCTGGCGCCTCGGGCGCGATGAATGGGACGGCGCCGCGGCCCGTCGGCATCAGCCCCCCTTCAATGCCTCCCGGCGTCGGGGGCTTGCCTCCCGGCATGGGAAGCTCTCCTGGTGTGGGCATCCCGCCAGGCATCCGGCCGCCGCTGCCCGGCGCCAACGGCACGATGGGCGCGGTGCCGCCCCCGTTCGGCGGCCCCCCTGGCATGGGCGGCAGCCTCGGCGGCCCCCCCGGCTTGGGCGGCAGCAACACGAGCAGCCCCATTGGCGGCAGCACCGGCACCGGCCTCATGCCGCCGCCCGGCTCTCTGGGGCCGCCGCTTGGCAGCCTCGGCAGCAACAGCAGCGGCACCATCGGCCTCATGCCGCCGCGGCCCCTGATGCCCGGCCTTCCCAATGGCACGATGGGCGCCAACGGCACAATGGGCGCCAACGGCACAATGGGCGCCAACGGCACAATGGGCGCCAACGGCACGGCAGGCGGCCTCCTGCCGTCGCCGTCGCTGTTCCCCGGCTCGTCGGCCACGCCGCTGCCGCTGCCGGCGTCCAACCCATCAGTCAACCCTGACGACAGGGACACCTCGTCCACCGTTTCGGATGAGGAGCTTTATGGGGATGAGGAGTACGACGGGGCGCCCGCAACGCCGACGGCCGCCGCGCCCGGTGCGGGCGCCGGCAACTCGTCGGCGGCCGGCAACTCGACGGCGGGCGGCGACGAGGGGGCGTATGACGATAGCGCGTACGAGGACGACGCGCCGGCGCCCGCCGCGGCGCCGGAGCTCGTTGCCGCGGTGGGCGCGGCGCTCACCGGCGCCGCCGTGCCAGCCGCGGGCCCGACGCTCGTGCCCGACGGCGCGACGCTCGTCGGCGACAAACCAGAGTGCCCCGGGCTTTGGCGGTACGACGCCGCGCGCGGGGCCAGGCGGCTGTACCCCTCCCAGGAGGTTCTGAAGCTCTGGGCGGCGCCGGCGCCAAAGGTGGTCAGCTGCGAGGTGCTGGCCCTGCTGGTGGTGGCGGAGCCGGTGGCGCTGCCCACTGCGCCGCTGCCCGGCGCGGCGCCGCTCGCGCCGGCAGCGGCGGTGCCGGCAGCGGCGCTGCCCGCGGCTGCACTGCCTGCAGCGACGCTGCTGCCCGCGGCGCCCACGGCGCTGCCGGCTGGCACAGCGCTTCCGGCTGGCACAGCGCTTCCAGCTGCCACAGCGCTGCCGCCTGCCCCGGCTCTGTTGCCTATGCTGCCCACGGGTGCGGCGCCGCTGCCGACGGCGATGGCGCCGATGGCGCCCGCAGCTGCAACGGGGATGCCAGCAGCAGCTGGGCTCCCAGCGGCGATGACTCTGCCAGCCGGGACCGCGCTGCCGGCGGCGACCGCGCTGCCAGCCGCGGCCGCGCTGCCGGCCGGGACCGTTCTGCCAGCCGGGACCGCTCTGCCGGCGGCGCCGACGCTTCCAGCAGCGACGGCTCTGCCGGCAGCGGGAGCCGCGCTCCCAGCTGCGACCACGATTCCGGGGCTGCTGCCCGCCCTGCCAGCTGCCACGGCGCTGCCGGGGACGGCAACGCTTCCAGCGGCGACCATGCTTCCCAGCGCTGCGGCACCGACGCTGCCCGCTGCGACGGCGCTGCCTGGAGCCGCAGCCATGCCTGCTGCCGCGGGGCTGGCGCCAGCCGCTGCAACGGCCCTGCCGGCGGCGGCGGGCCTTCCGGCGGCGACGGCCCTGCCGACGGCGGCAGGGGTGCTCCCTGCAGCGCCGGCGGCTCCGGCGGCGATGGCTCTGCCCGCGGCGGCTGCGCAGCCTGCTATGGGGGTGGCAGCACCGGTGGCCGCGATGCCGGCAGCAGCACTCCAGCCCCAGGCTGCCGTGGCTGCACCCGGCGCGTTGCAGCTGCCCGCAGCGCAGCCTGCGTTGCCAGCCGCGGCACTCCCGGCAGCCGGCATGCTGCCAGCGGCCGCCGCCATGGCGCTCCCGGCAGCCGGCACGCTGCCAGCGGCCGCCGCCGCAGCGCCTGCAGCAGGCACGCTGCCGGCGGGCGCGCTGGCGGCGCCGCCCGCGGCGGGCCAGATGCAGGTCGCCAGCCTTCCGGCGCAGAGCAGCCGGCAGATGACGCTGGCGCCGCAGCCCGATGGGAGCATCGTGATGCTCGAAGCGCCCCCGCAAGGCGGCCGCCGCCTCCTGCGGGACCCCTAGCCCGAGCGCGGGCGCCCTCGACGTGCGGAATGGCTGCGAGCAAAAACTGCAAGCGAAAAAGACGGCTGATGCATGATTGTGACCCGGCGTGCCCGCGCCACGGGCGGAGTTGCGGCGCATACGCAGCGTCCGCCCCTGTTTGTTGTTGCGCCCTAATTGAACATGAGTGCCGGCTCCCCCTCCTCGCCCACCACCCTCTGTCGCTGACAACGGCGGGCAAAGTTGCCCTGCCGTTAGTGTCGGTCGGACCAAACAGAAATGACACAAGCCCCCCTCCTGCCGATCGATTCCCCAAATTGCTATGTGAAAGTGATGTAAGCACGCAAGCTGCAGCTTTTGGGCAAGTCGAGGCGGCCCAAGACCGTGAAACCAGCTTCTGGCTGACGCGATTCACAAAAACTTGGGTGCCGAGCTAGAGACGACGCCCGCCAGCCTGCAGAGGGTCACCGGTGACGCCAGGACTTGGGGCGGCGGGAAGCGCTCGGGAGCGGGGTCAAGTTTGCAGTGCTACGCGCGGGGTGAATCGGGCGTTAACATTGGCGAGTAATACAATACACCCGCCTCCAAAGCAAGGGCGCGCACGGAAGCGGGCTGCGATGGACCTCGCGTCGAGCGCCGTGGCCCTCCAGCGGGCTTCCTGAGGGCACCGCAATTATGAAATGGAGCAGGGTCGGGCTAATAAGGAGCGGCTTGGCCCTGGCGGCGCTGGTGGCAGCGGTGCACGCAGGTGCGGGTCACCCGAAGCGGCCGCGCCGCGCCGCGCACCGCGCGCGGCGGGCGCGGGCACGCCTCGTCGCGCGCGCGACGCAGCCGGAATGGCGGTGGGGAGCGAGAAGGCATGGTGCATGCCGGTGCAGCTGCAACGCAATCAAGGCCGGGGGGCTGCCGCCTCGAGCTCAGGCGGCCGCATGCTTTCGCTGGCGGCGGCGCGGCGCGCCTGGGCTTCTCCAACCAACAGATGGCAAGCCAAGGTCATATGCAGCACACCGACGCCCCAGCCTGAAACGCGTTGCCACCCCACGCAGGTGCAGTGAAGGCGGCGCCTGTGGCGCCGCCGCCGCCCCTCGTGCCACTGCCGCCGTTCTTGGCCGCGCCCCCGCCGCTCGTTGTGGCACCACCACCGCCCCTCGTGGCGCCGCCGCCGCTGCCACCACCGCCGCCCGTGGCGCCACCGCCGCTGCCACCACCGCCCCCTGCGGCGCCACCGCCGCCCCTGGGTTGGGCGGCGACAGGGGCTGTGGCGCCCCCGCCCCCTCTGGGGTGGGTGATGGCGGCGGGCAGCCACGGCTCCCACCCCCGTAGGCTCAGGCAGGACGTCTTGCCGCCGCCGTCGCCGCCGCCGCCGCCACCCCCGTCGCCGCCGCCGCCGGACCCGCCGCCGCCATCCCCGCCCCCGCCGCCGCCGCCGCCCGCGCCGCCGCCGGGCGCGCCCGCGGCCAAGCCGCCGCCGCCCTCGCCGCCGCCGCCACCGCCCAAGCCGCCGCCGCCGCCGCCGCCGAGCAAGCCGCCGCCGCCGCCGCCCACCCCGCCGCCGCCGCCGAAGCCCGGGCCGGCGGGCAGCCCTGCCCCGGCCGCACCAGGGGCGTCGCCCGCTCCCGGCGCCCCTGGCGCCCCTGGCGCCCCTGGCGCGTCGCCCAAGCCTGGCGTGTCGCCATCGCCCGGCGCGGCGGCCCCGCAGCTGCCGCCCCCCCCGGTTGTGCCCATCATCAACCCCCCGACGGTCATCACCCCGCCCATGCCGCCCGTCGAACTTCCGACGCTCACCGGAGGGATCCCCGGCGCCACCATTGGATCCAACTTTGGACGCAACCAGGCCATCCGGCCGGGATCCGTCAGAGGCCCAATCACGCCCGGCACGCCGGTCCGCGCCTCGCGCGCCCGGCCGCCGCCGCAGCCGCCGGCCCCGCCGCCGCCGCCGCCCGCGCCGCCCGCGGCGCCGTCGCGGCCGCTCGTCGTGCCCGCGGCGCCGCCCATCCCTTTCACGCCGGGCGTGCGGCCGGGCGCGCTCGCGCCGCAGCCGCAGCCGGGGGCGCGGCTTCTGCCCGACGGCGCGACGCTGGTCGGCAATAAGCCAGAGTGCCCCGGGCTGTGGCGGTACGACGCAGCGCGCGGGGCCAAGCGGCTGTACCCCTCGGTCGATGTTTGGAGGTGAGGCACAGGCGGCAGCGCCGCGTGCGCATTGACCGTTTGGACGCGGCGACCAACGGCCCGGTTGGCCCTGCTCTCGCTGTCGGGCGCAGGGGCCTCCTCTGAGCCCAGACCCGCCCCAACCCCCGCCCCCCTCCCCGCGCGCAGGGCATTCAACGCGCCGCTGCCGCAGGCGGTGAGCTGCGAGGTGCTCGGGCTGCTCTCCATCGGCGACCCCCTCCAGGCCTTCATGCCGCCGCCCCCGGCGCCCCTCGTCGTGAGCAACGAGCTGCCGAGCGGCGCGCGCCTCGTGCCCCGCGGCGACGGCACGTTCCAAGTCGTGACGGGGCAGCTGCCGCCGGCCGGCGTGGGCGGACTGCCCGCGGGCGTGGGCGGACTGCCCGCAGGTGTGGGCGGACTGCCCGCGGGTGCAGCTGGACTGCCCGCGGGTGGGGGCGGACTGCCCGCGGCCCCGGCTGTGCTGCCCGCGCTTGCCGGCGTGCCGGCGGCGGGGCCTGGCGCGGCGGCGGTGCTGCCGGGCGGGGCCCTGCCAGCAGGGGCAGTTCCATATGCTGCTGCGCCGTACGGCGGGGCGCAGCCGCTCTATGGCCTGCGCTGAACAAACCCGGTGTCTATGCTTCGCTTGGTCAGAGTTGTTTTTTGCTCTGTTTTGCACGGCCCGTGTGCTGGAAAAGCACAGAGGCTGACGCTGATTGGCGCAACTGTGCAGTCGTGCCCGTACCAACCTGCGCTGTGCTGTCATTTGAGAGTAACTTGGCTTCCTTCACCGCCCGACGGCTGGCCGGACCATGTTTGACCGCCTTTGACCGCTGGCTGGCGATTGCAGCAAGTCCTTGCCCGGCTGCCGACACCCGACTCCCGCCCATCCCCTGAAAGCGTCACCGTCCGGCTCTAAGCAGCCCCTCGGGGCCGTTTCCGGCAAGGCGGTGGAGGCGGTGTTACCCAGGCCACGCAGCGAGCGCATGCAGCAAGCAAAGCACCGACAGCGCGCCTCACGAGTGCCCCGCAACCGCGCAGGCCGCGGCCGCCGCGGGCAGCAGCTCCCGAGGGAGCCCCGCCCAACGGCGGCGCACCCCGGCAGGCACGCGCGGCAGGGCCACCAGGCGCGGGCGCGCCCGGCGGTCCCGCGCACGCGCCGGCCCCGGCTGCCCATACGCCGCGGTGCGCTCAGCGGCCCTTGAGGTAGTCCTGCAGCACGGCCAGGCCCTCGGTCTCATCCCCATAGTCGGTGACCACGGCGCAGCTGCAGCCCACGACCTTGCGCGGCGTGCCCTCGGCGTCCAGCTTGCACAGGCCCGCCCACTCCCCGAGCTGCTTGTTCTCGGGGATGGTGATGAGGTTGACGTTGTGCTCCGCACACAGCGCCTCGATGAGCTTCTTGTAGTCGGGCTGGTTGCAGTCCTCGGCCAGGATGCACAGCTGGGCCTCGCCCTTCTCAATGGCGCGCGCAGCCTCGTGCAGGCCGCGGGACAGGCCGTCGTGGGCCAGGGCCTTCTTCAGCACCAGCTGCACCGCGGTGTTGATGGTCATGGGCTCGCCGGGGGCGGGGGCGGCCACCTCCTCCACCACCACGGGGGTCTCCTCTCTGGGGGTGGGTTTTTCCGGTTTTGGCGGGGCAGAGGCGGGTTGAGCGCTGTGCGGCGTGTGGCGGCTGCCATTTGCACTGGCACCTGTCTGGCCTTAGCCGTCTGCTGCTGAACCACTGGTGGCAACCTGCCAGCGAGCCCCAGGCAGCAGCGGGCGCGCGCTGCTGCAGCAGCGGCCTGCAGGCAGCGGCTGCTGCTGCAGCGCGGCGGACGCGCGTCTGCTCCGCCGTGGCCCGCCAGTGGAGGCCCCGGTGCGCTGTCCACGGCACCACACCAGTCCCAAGGACCTGCTCCCCCTGGGCCAGGGCGCATCTCCTCCCCGGGGAGCGGGGGCGGCTGCTCCTTGTTCCCCGGCGTTCCCGCTCACCCTGCGTCAGACATGTTGGTCCTCGGCGGTCGAAAGACGCCTCCCTTGTCTGAGAGTCCTCGAGGAGCCGAGGAAGACTGCGTGAGAGGGGCGTGCGAGAGGGGGCGCGGTGAGGCTCCGCAGATCGCGACGGCGGCACGCAAATGAGGCCTGTGCAGCGCGTGAAGCACACCTGAAGCTTGATGGTCGAGCGGACCCTGGCTGTGCGCGCGCGCTTGAGCAGCGGGCAGCGGGAGGCGGGGGGTTGCCTTTTGCCAAGGCCCTGCTGCGCCCGCTGCCGGCAGCAGGGCGTGTGCGGGCGAGCCGGCACCAAGCTCCTCGTAGAGTGCAGCTGGAAGCGTCCAGCATCTGCCAGCAGGTTTTGGTCCTGGTTGGAAAGGTGCTGCGAGCGGTCAAAGCCGTTGACCGCTGCGCGACAAAGCCCCCAGCGTGGCCTCAGCACCAGTCCTTTGACCACCGCCCATGTCGGGTGCAGCAAGCACTTCGCCTGCCTGTCTGCGGCCTGCCAACAATTCTAGTGTGAAGGGGGGTGGAAAGCTTCTACAGCTTGGCATTCCACCCGGCCAATTCGGCGGGGCTCATGTTGGGCAGCGGCCGCTTGGAGGGCAACCGGGTTGGGCACAGGCGCATGCTGCGACCGGGCGCCGCTGGGGCCGGAGGGGGGCGCTGCGCCGCAGCAGTGCAGCAGGCGCCGCCCGCCGCCGCCGCTCCCGCTGTGCCTTTCAGACGCCGCGCGCGCAGTCGGGACCACATCTGCATGATATTTGACGCCTCATTCGCGCGCCAGCGCCCCCTTCCGGCCCCGCCAACCGAACAGCGGCACGCCCCCTCGACCGGGCGCGCTGCAAACCGCGCCGAACTCGTATGGGCCACATGAAGTGATAAGTTGCGGTCAGGCGCCCATGGCGGAGCCCCAGGAGGTCCCGTTGTCTGAGGGCAGCGGTGCCGAGCCAGCAGCGCCGAGCAGCCAGCACGAGGAGGGCGAGGACGGGCACGACAGCCACAGTTTCGGCGGCCAGGTTTCGCCGGTGAGCCGCGACTGCCGCTGGGGGGGCTCGCCGTCCGGGCTGGGTTGCGCTGGCTTGTGCTGCTCTGCTGCACCCCCCGTCGGCAAGCCCCCTCCCCCCCGGCCCAGCGCCCCACCCCTGACGCGAACGGATCGCTCTCGACCTCGATACGCAGCGGGCAAGGAGCCAGGTATCGACGGCCGTGTCCTTCGAAGGCGCGCGCCCCGCGGGGTCGGCGGCGCTGCCGTCGAGATCGGTCGACGAGGAGAGCGCGCTGTCCGCGGCAGAGGCCGATGGTGCGTGTGCGCGTGCTTTGAATAGCGCGCACGCTGGGAACTCGGGGCGGCTGGGGGCATGCGAGCGCGCGGCGTACCGCAGCGGGGCGCGGTGCTCTTGCGGTGCAGCAATGAAGGCATGCCTGCCCCTCACCCCTTGCCGCCGCCGCTGCCGCCCCCTCGCAGTGGAATGCTCCCACTCCGCGCCCAACGCGTCGGCGGGCCGCTCGGGGCCGCCGCGCGGCGGCGGCGGCAACGTCCACCGGCCCAGCAACAGCCTCATATCCACGGCTGTGCAGCCTGCATCGCCGAGGGCACCTGCCGCGCAGCTGGCGACCCACGCGCAGCTGCTCGTGCAGCAACAGCAGCAGCAGCACCAGTCGCCCAAAATAGCACGCGCCAACAGTGTCGTGTCGCACACCGCGCCGTTCGGGAGCGGGGGTGGTGGGGCGGTCGCCCCAGGCAGCGCCCTCCGGCCGCAGGGGCGCGCCGCGACGCCGGCGTCGGTTCTGGGCGCCCTGCCGCGCGCCCGCGGCGCCCGCCAGCAGAGCCCTGGGCACGGAAGCCACCACGTCGGCGAGCAGGTGCGTGGTGGGACCCCGGCTCACGTCGCTTGCATGCCGGCCTGCATGTGGCGGGCCACACGCCCCGCGCACAGTTTGGCCCAACCTTGACCTGTGGAATAATTCGCTGTGCCGCCCAGGCCTGGCCTCCCCCGCTGGACTCTGCCGCCGATGTTTGGCGGCTGGCGCAGCACGGCCTGCTGGCTGGTGCCACCCCCGGCCTGCCAGGCCCGTTGCTGCCCGCAGCGGCAGCAGCAGCGGCTGCGGCAGCGGCTGCGGCAGCCGCTGTGGCAGCGCAGGGCGCAGCAGCTGGCGACAGTGGCGTGGCGCCAGGCCTGCTGTCAGGCGCGCTGCAGCCCCACGCGGCGTGGCAACACATTGTGGAGGCGCACCGCAGCTCTGACAACGGCGGCGGCGGGGGCAAGGCCTCGGCTGGCGCCCAGGCTGCTCCCGCTGGCCGCCCACTGCCGGTGGGGAGGCCCTCCCTTGTGCAGCAGCAGCAGCAGCAGCCGAAGGCAACGCAGAGTGCCAGGCACGACGCCGCGCCGTTGGCTGCGCCCGTGCCAACGGGCCCGGCTGCGATGCCGCCGCCTCAGCAGCAGTCATCGCAGGGGCTTGCGGCCGCGCAACAGCAGCGCCGCCAGCGCGGGACAGGCGGCGGCGGGCAGGGCTCGACAGCCTCGCTGCCTCCCCAGATGCCGCCAGGGCAAGCGCTCGGCACCTCGCCCAGCGCAGAGGCAGCGCACAGCTGCGGTGATCCGGCGGGCGATGTGGGCAGGCGCTACAGCAGCGGGGGCGGCGGCGCGGAGGGCGGCAGCGCCATGCCGCGCGGAGGGCGGCACAGCAGCACCGGCGGCAGCAACCTCCAGCAGCCGCACCTGCAGCTGCAGCAGCTCGCGGCCGAGCACTGGCAGCAGCTGCTCCAGGCGCAGCCGCCGGGGCTTGATCTGCAGCTGCTGCCCGGGCTGATGGGCGAGGCCGCCGCCAGCGCGGTGTCTGCGTCGCAGGTGGCCCCCGCCAGCCACGAGCAGGCGACCGCTCTGGCGGCGGCGCTCGCGTCGATACTGCGGCAGCAGAGCAAGCAGCGGGGGGTTTCTGGGCCCACGGGGCTGCCCGCGACTGCGCGGCAGCAGGGTGGTGGAGGCGGCGTGGGCGCAGCGTCGCCGCCGCAGGAGGCCGCCGCGCCGGCGCCTCACGCAGCCGGCGGCACGGCAGCTGAGCAGCTGGCAGGCTGCCTGGATGCTGAAATGGCCGAGGCAGCCGACGCAGTCGTGGCCGGCGGCTTGGCGGCCCCTGCAGCCGCAGGTGCTGTCGCCGGCGCGGCACCTGCCCCGCAGCAGGCCGCCGTCAGCACCGCTCTGCCTGCCCTGGCCGCTGCGGCCGGCGTGGCGGCGAGCGCAAGCGGCAGCCGCAGCGCGCTGGATGGCACATCGCCCTCGCAGGACGGCTTGACGTTCGGCAGCGGCGGGGGCCGCGGTGCAAGCGTGGTAGCAGCGTCGCCAGCCGCCGCTCGTCAGCAGGAGCAGGCTGCACCGCAGCAGCCCGCCACAGCGATCCTGTCGCCGGGCGCGCGGGTGCCGCACCACCACCATCACAGCCACCACCACGCGCACCACCAGCCCGCGCACGGCGGTGCCGCGGGCCCCGAGGAGGAGGGCGAGGCCGCCGGCGGCGCCGCCGGCCACCCCGCAGCCTCGGTGCACGCGACGGTCGTGGCCGAGGACGCGCCCGACGACGGCGACGGCGGCGGGGACGGCGACGAGCAGTCCTCAAGCCGCTCCAGCGCGTCGCAGCCGCGCAGCGGCGCGCCCGCGACCGATGCCGAGATCGTCTCGCAGCTCTGCGGCGCATCGCACTCCGCGTCTGCGGTGCCGACGGCGTCGGCGCCGGGCGCGGCGGCGACCGCGACGGGGCCCACAAACGTGAGCATCGCGGCGGCGGCCTCGGGCGGGGCGGAGCGCGGCGGCGGCGAGCCCGTGCGGGGCAGCACCGAGCCCGCCGGCGATGGCAGTGGGGCCGGCGGTGCGGCGGCGGGCGCCGCTGCAAAGGCCGCGCCGCGTGCCCCGGGGGCCGCTGCCAGCGGCGGCGCCCCCAGCGCGGCGCGAGCCAAGCAGTCTGGCCCCCGCAGCGCGGCCGCGGCGCGCGCGGGCGCGGGCGGCCAGGCGGCCACCGCCGCCGGGCCGCGGGACAGCAGCATGGCGATGGCGACGGCGGGGCCCTCCACCCGCAGCGCCACGATCAGCACCAACAGCGGCACCGTGGACATGAGCATCCACAACGAGAGCCACGGCGGCCGCGAGGGCGGCAGCGCGGAGCGCCGCGGCGGCGGTGGCGCGGCGGCGGCGGCCGGCGGCGGCGACGACGACGGCGACGGCGGCGCGGAGAACTCGCGCGACGGCGAGGCGCGGGGTGAGCCGCCCGACCATCTGATGGGAGAGGCCTCCGGCGGCGTCGGCGCCGGCGGCGGGGAGGACGGCGGCGCCGGCGGCGGCGAGGAGGGCGGCGACGAGGGCGGCGCCGCGGGCTCGGGGCTGTCGGACGGGCGGCGGCGGCGGGGCGCGCCGCTCGTGGCGCTGGCGTCGCTGAGCGGCACGCACGACCCCGCCCTGGAGGCCATGCAGGCCGCGGGCGCTGCGCTGGAGGGCGCAGGCTGGCTTGGCAGCCCCGTGCCAGAGGGCGGCCCGCTGCCCGCGAGCAGCGCAGTGCAGCAGGCCTTCTCAGCCGAGCACGGGCCGCGGCGCGGCAGCGGCAGCCTGACGGCGGCGCCGGCGCGCGGCGCCGCGGGGCCGCTGGGCAGTGACGAGCCCGCCGGTGTGGCCGGCGAAGCAGCGCACGCGGGACTGCCGCCCCAGGCGCCGTCGCCTCTGCAGGCCCCCGCGTCGCTGCAGCAGGCGGAGGCCGCGCTCCACCCGCCTGCGGGCGGCGCCGCCGCCAGCGCGCACCACCACCACCAGCCGCGCGCCGCGCCGGGCGCGCGCCACGCGAGCAACCCGCCCCACGCCTCGACGCTCACCACCGCCTCGCACGGCGGCGGCAGCGGCTCGTTCGCGCATCTGCCGCCGCGGCCCGCGCCCGACGCGCGGCCGCAAGATACCGAAATCCACGGCCACTTTAGGGAGCCGCTGCCGGCGACTGCGGCGGCTGCTCAGATGGCCGCCGCGGCCGCCGCCCTGAACGGCGCGCCAGGGGCCGCCGGGACCGCGGCGCCGCCGCAGGCGGCTCCGCACGCAGCCGGCGACGCGCTCGCGGCGGGCTATCGGGGCAGCGCGCCCGCCGCGCTGAGCGCCGCGGGCGCCTTCTCTGGCCTGCACGGGGCCGACGGCGGCCTGCCGCCCCTGCCCCAGACGCACGCGCCCCGCCCCCAGCCTGGCGCCACGCAGGCCACCCGCAGCGGGGCCGGCAGCGGCGGGCGCTCAGGGCGCGGCCCAGGCGGCCGCGGCCACGGCAACCGCAGCAGCTCCAGCCCGCCGGCGGGAGCGGGCCAAAACGGCGCCGTCCAAAGCTGGCCGGGCGCACCCCCCGCGCGCCCGCCGTCGCCATCACCCGGTGCGCTGCCTGCCGCGGCGCAGCAGCACCAGGGCCCACGCCAACAGCAGCAAGGCCCCCAGCAGCAGCCGCTGCAGCCGCAGCAGCAGCAGGAGGGCGAGCAGCTGGCGGTGGCGTCGGCACAGGGCGCAGCCACGCGGCAGCAGCAGCTTCAGGAGCAGCAGCAGCTGCTGGAAGCCACCGGCTCGGGCCCGCACCCGCACGCGCGCGGGCCCAGGCACGAGGCCTCCCTTGCCGCGCGGGCCAGCGGCGCGGCCGGGGCCGCCGCGGCAGCGCCGCCGCCCGCTGAGCCTCAGGCGAGCGCGCTGCTGCCGGACGGCTACGACGGCGGCCAGGCGCAGACGCCGAGCGAGGGCGCCGGCAGCCACGGGCGCGTGCCCGACGGCGATGGCGGCGCGCAGCAGCGGGAGCAGGAGGCGGACGGCCCCGTGCGCCCGTCGGCGCGCCGCTCCCCCGGCCTCGGCCACGCGGTCGAGTCCAAGTCCGCTGTCACGTCCCCGCTGCGCCGCCTGCGCGGCGGCGAAACGCCAGCGGCGGCCGCCGCTGCGGCGGCGGCGGCGGCCGCGGCAGGCAGGGGCGACGGCCGGGGGCGCGGCGCGAGCGGTGCGGCTGCGGCCAGGCACATGGCGGAGCTGCAGCAGCTGCTGCTGCTGCAGCACCAGCAGCTGCGGCGCGTGGGGCCCGCCGCGGGTGGAAGCGCTGCGGGCGGCAGCACCGCCCCCCACCAGCCACAGCAGCAGGGCGGCGCGGCCAGCCGCGGCCCGCCCCAGCCGGCGCAGCACCAGCCGCGTGCAAGCCTCGGCGGCCACGACACGAGCGCGCTGAGCAGCGGCCCGCATGGCGTCGCAAGCCGCGTCTACGGCGGCAGCGTCGTGTCCAACGGCGGAAGCAAGGCCGAGGGCGGCGCGTACAGCGCTGGCGGGCTGGACGGCAACAGCTATCACGGCTCGGCGGTGAATGGCAGCGGCGCCGAGGGCAGCGACCTGGCCGGCCCACCGCCGGCTGAGTGGGCGGGCGCCGCCGCGACCACCTCGGCCGTGCAGCCGCAGCAGCAGCAGGCCCACGCACCCGCGCCGTCGCAGCCGGGCGCCGCGGCCGCTTCGCAGGCGCACAGCCAGCAGGCGCCGCAGCCCCCGGCGGCGGCCGCGCTGTCGGACGCCGCGCAGCAGGCGGCAGCACTCTCGGACGCCGCGCAGCAGGCGGCCGCGGCGATGGCCGCGGCGGCGGCCGCCAGCGCGGACGAGGGGGAGCCGTCGCGCCGCGGCAAGCGCAAGCGGCGGTCTTCGTGCGACGCGTTTGGCTCTGTCGAGCAGGACCACAAGACGACCTCCAGCCTCACCACGCAGGCGTGACGCCCCCGCGCGCCGCCCCCTCGCCGCGCCTGTTGGCGCCCCGCGCCGCGGGCGGGCCGCGCCCGGTGCCGGCAGCAGCCCGCCTTGCCCACCCCCCGTTCCCAGCCCGTTGCGCGGGCCTGGTCCGCAGGACTCCGGATCCTTTGCTTTTTGCGCGCTTCGCCCTCTGCGCCCGTTCCCCCCCTCCCGTCTGCACTGTTTCGCGGCGATGATCCCCCCACTCGACTGCGCGCGGATGCGCAACGCCGCGCTGCGGGTGGGGGCAACTTTTCCGGTCGGCACCACCAGCAAGCATGAAATCTTTCCCTCACACTTGACCATTTCCAGGCGTGGAATGCTGCTGCCCAGATCCCCAGGGGCGCTGCTGCTTTGCAGCTGCACCGCGCCGCACAAGCACTTCGGAGCACACACCACCAAGCACCGCGCTGCTTTGCATTCGTCCACAAGCTGCCCCCATGTGTGCCTTGTACCAGATGTTTTGGGGCGCTGCAAATGCGCCTGCATGATGTGTGCATTTCGTGCAACACATCGAAAACGACAGACCAGTCGACAAACCAGCTGAACGCGAAAACAGGTCAATGGTTGACCGGCCGAGGCGCCACTAGGAGGAAGCCCCGTGGGCCTAAGCCGTCGCGTCCAGCTGCATTCTACGAGGTTCTTTCTGCCAAATCCTCCGCAAACCCCCTGCTGCCGGCAGCGAGCAGGGCCTTGGCAAAAAGGCAACCCCCCGCCTCCCGCTGCCCGCTGCTGAAGCGCGCGCGCACAGCCAGGGCCCGACAATCGACCATCAAGCTTCAGGTGTGCTTCACGCGCTGCACGCGCTGCACAGGCCTCATTTGCGTGCCGCCGTCGCGATCTGCGGAGCCTCACCGCGCCCCCTCTCGCACGCCCCCCTCTCCGCAGCTTCCCTCGCTCCTCGAGGACTCTCAGACAAGGGAGGCGTCTTTCGACCGCCGAGGACCAACATGTCTGACGCAGGGTGAGCGGGAACGCCGGGGAACAAGGAGCAGCCGCCCCCGCTCCCCGGGGAGGAGACGCGCCCTGGCCTAGGGGGGGGCAGGCCCTTGGGACTGATACGACCAGTGTGCCGCCGTGGACAGCGCACCGGGGCCTCCACCGGCGGGCCACGGCGGAGCAGACGCGCGTCTGCCGCGCTGCAGCAGTGCCGCTGCCTGCAGGCCGCTGCTGCAGCAGCGCGCGCCCGCTGCTGCCTGGGGCTCGCTGGCAGGTTGCCACCAGTGGTTCAGCAGCGGACGGCTAAGACAGGTGCCAGTGCAAATGGCAGCCGCCGCACGCCGCACAGCGCTCAACCCGCCTCTGCCCCGCCAAAACCGGAAAAACCCACCCCCAGAGAGGAGACCCCCGTGGTGGTGGAGGAGGTGGCCGCCCCCGCCCCCGGCGAGCCCATGACCATCAACACCGCGGTGCAGCTGGTGCTGAAGAAGGCCCTGGCCCACGACGGCCTGTCCCGCGGCCTGCACGAGGCTGCGCGCGCCATTGAGAAGGGCGAGGCCCAGCTGTGCATCCTGGCCGAGGACTGCAACCAGCCCGACTACAAGAAGCTCATCGAGGCGCTGTGCGCGGAGCACAACGTCAACCTCATCACCATCCCCGAGAACAAGCAGCTCGGGGAGTGGGCGGGCCTGTGCAAGCTGGACGCCGAGGGCACGCCGCGCAAGGTCGTGGGCTGCAGCTGCGCCGTGGTCACCGACTATGGGGATGAGACCGAGGGCCTGGCCGTGCTGCAGGACTACCTCAAGGGCCGCTGAGCGCACCGCGGCGGATGGGCAGCCGGGGCCGGCGCGTGCGCGGGACCGCCGGGCGCGCCCGCACCTGGTGGCCCTGCCGCGCGCGCCTGCCGCGGTGCGCCGACCCCGGGTGGGGCTCGCGCCCCCCCCGCTGCTGCTGCCCGCGGCGGCCGCGGCCCGCGCGGTTGCGGGGCACTCGTGAGGCGCGCCGTCGGTGCTTTGCTTGCTGCATGCGCTCGCTGCGTGGCCTGGGTAACACCGCCTCCACCGCCTTGCCGGAAACGGCCCCGAGGGGCCGCTTTTGAGGGTCTTTAGAGGTGGACCCACAAATTTAAGCGCAGCGGCGCCCTGGCGGCGGCCGACGGCCTGCCGACCAACGACCGACAGCTGCAGTGCCTGTCCCGCTGCCGCTGCCGTCGCCGCGCCCAGTCGGCCACCTGTTTCCGCCGGCCCGCGCAAAGTCCCAAAGTTGTAGCCGCGCGTCTTGCTTCACACGGGACTTGAGGGTTTCTGGCGGCCCCCGCGCACGATCTGCCGGGCGGGCTTGCCGTGCCGATCCGCGTTTCGGCGGAGGAGCGGACCGCATGGCTGCGTCCCTACACCACGCGTCCAGCGGGGCGCTGCACGGCCGCGGGCCGCACAGCGCACGCGCGCGGCGCGCGGCGCCGCGCCACGGCTGGCGCCGCTGCAGCACGGCCGCCCGCGCGGTCGCAAACGCCGAGCCCATCGACGCCGACGTGGTCGTGGTGAGCTTGGGGGCGCGATAACTTGAAGCCTGCGCTCTCTGCGCTCGCTGCCGCCTCCCGCGTGGGCTCCCTCCCTGACCCCAGCCCCTCGTGCGCCGCCGTGCCCAGGTCGGCGCCGGCGTGGTTGGGCTGTGCATCGCCCACCAGCTCCTGCAGCACACGCGCCTGTCGGTGGCGCTCATAGACCGCCAGCAGCCCTGCAGCGGCGCCACGGGGGCCGGGCAGGGCTACATCTGGATGTCGCACCGCTCTCCGGACAGCCCGCTTTGGGAGCTGGCGGCGCGCAGTCGGGACTCTTGGGAGCGGTTCGTGCGGGAAAACCCGGAGCTCGCAACGTCCATGGAGTGGCAGGTGCGCGCGAATGCGTGTGCGTGTGCGGATGCGTTGCGTTTTCTGACGTCTGAAGCAAGGAAGCTGCAAGGAAGGAAGCTGCTGTCCTGCATTGAGGAGCTGTCCCGGTGCGCCACACCCGCACAAGCCAAGCTCCCCTCATCCGCCCCCGCCCCCGCCCCGCCGCCCCCAGACCACGGGCAGCCTGCTGCTGGCCACGACCGCCGCGGAGATGAGCCAGCTCGAGGCGCGCGCGGCCATGCTGCAGGGCAGGGGCGTCGACGGCGTGCGCCTGCTGTCCCGCGACCAGGCGGTGCGCGAGGAGCCGGCGCTGGGGCTGCCGCAGACGGCGGCGGGGCTGCTGGTGGAGAGCGACGCCCAGATAGTGAGCGCGCCGGGGCGGGGCGGCGGCGCGTCGACCGCTCGACTTCCGCGGCGTCTGTGAAGCCCGCAGGGGTGTGGGGTTGTTGAGATGGCAGCTTTCTATGCTCTGCCGTTTCATGCCGCCAGGGTAGGGTTCAGCCGACGTCCGCCCGCCCCGTACAAACCACCCCACCCCCAACCCCCCCTCCCCTGCCGCGCAGAGCGGGCGCGCGGCCGCGTTTGCGCTCCTGGACGAGTGCGAGCGCCTCGGCGCCGCGACGGGCCGCTGCCGCGTGCTGCTGCACGAAGGCGTCACCGCGCTCGAGCCCGGCGGCGCCGACGGCGCCGGCGCGGTCGCCGTCACCGAGGCGGGCCGCCGCGTGCGCGGCCGCCGCGGCGTCGTCGTCGCGTCCGGCGTGTGGAGCGGGCACCTTCTGGCCGACGCAAGCGGCGACGTGCGCTGGCGGTCGCTGCTGGCGCCGCGGCGGGGGCACCTGCTGGAGCTCGCGCGGCCCGAGGGCATGCCGCCCGTGAGGCGGGGCATCATGGAGCTGTCCTACACCCGCCACTACGCGCCCCCCGGCGCGGGCGGGGGCAGCAGCGCGGAGGAGGCCGCCGCGGCCGTCGCGCAGGCGCTCGCCGGGCCGGTGCCAGCGGCAGCGGCGCCGCCGCCGCCGCCGCCTCCTGTGGTGGGCAGCGACGGCACCGCTGCGGACGAGGCCGCGGGGCGGGTGGATGTCACCTTCACCGCCACCACCAGCGCCGCTGGCACGCTGCTGATCGGTGAGGGGGGGGCCCTGCTTTTTTGCGGGCCGCCCCGTGCTCCCACCTGCCTCAGACGGCACCCAACCACTCGGCCCCGTGCGGCGCGCGCTATCTCCCCCCCTTCCCCTTGCCAAAAGCCGAGCCTCGTTAGTCGTTGCCAAACCAAACCTCCGCTCCCGCCGCCCCCAGGGAGCTCGCGCGAGTTCAACGGCTGGCAGGCCGCCCCCGACAGCGCGGTCATGGCGGCCATCATGGAGCGCGCCCACGCCTTCATGCCCGCGCTCTCGCCGGCGCTGCTGGAGGCCGCGATCGGCGGCGGCGCCGGCGCGGGCGCCGCCTCGGTGCGCGTCGGGCTGCGGCCCTACGCGCTGGGGGGGCTGCCCGCCATCGGGCCAGTGCCGGGGCTGCGGGACGTGTACGTGGCCGCCGGCCACGAGGGCTCGGGGCTGTCGCTGGCGCCCGCCACGGCGGAGCTCGTGCTGCAGCAGCTGGGCGAGGCGCCGCCGCCGCGGGGCCGGCCGCTGCCGCCGGGCGCGTGCGACGCGATGCTGCCGGAGCAGCGCCTGGCGGCGGCGGCCGAGGCGCGGGAGCTGGCGGGGTCGGCGCGGCGCTGAAAAGGGGGGGCGCCTGGGCGCCGTGTTGACGCGCTGTGTTTGGGGCCGTTGCCAGGGGGCCTTTTGATGCCCCTCCCCCCCGTTTCCCCAAAGAAGCTTCCTGGCGCGTGGCCGCGCCGCGGGACGAATTCTCCCGCGCGCGTGGGAGTCAGCAGACCGTGCATGCTGCTTTTGCAGGTGGCGCCAGCGGGATGGTGTGCAGCAAGCCGATGTGGCGCCGGCCGGCGTTGACTTTGGCGGCGTGTTGCCTCGACGTGCAGTTATCGATGCCCTCTCCGCCGATCATGTGCAGTCCGCTGAGCATTATCTGTTCCAATTGGATCCCATTTTGTCCCGACTTTCTGGAAATTTGTAAACGCGAAGCGAGTTCGGTCCCTGACTCGGCGGCACCGGCGTGTCGCCACCTGGCCGCTGCAACCGGTGCAGCTGACCTCTACCTCAGCCCTGCCGTGCCTCAGTTCGCGCTATAAGTAGGATACAACATACGCGCGCAGAGAAACCGCTCTGTTCCGCCCAGATCAGCGCGCCGGCGCTTGCCCTGCGTCGTCCACCGACCGTCTGCGGTGCCAAACGCATCCTCAACCACGCATGGAGGTCGATCGAGCCGCTGGCGAGGCCAGCACCAGCCAGCCTTTTGACCTGGAGCCCATCGTGCGGCTTGAGAACTGCAAACTGGTCTCCCAGGGCGCAGAGGCGGTGCGTGAGCAGCTCCGAAAGGCAGAGGAAGCAATGCTGAAGCGTCTGCGACCTCGCGCGGCACTGCAGGCTCGCCAGGGGGCACGCCGTGGGGCTCACCGCCGCCCGCCCCGCTCGCGCCCGCCGCCCGCCGCGCCCGCAGCGCGTGTGGGAGACGACGTTCTGCGGCCGCCCCTGCATCGTGAAGCAGCGCTTCAGCAAAAAGTACCGCCACCCCGCGCTGGATCGGAAGCTGACCGTCACGCGGCTGAAGCAGGAGGCGCGCAGCGTGCTGCGGGCGCGCAAGGCGGGCGTGCCGACGCCCGCCCTCTACTACGTCGAGCTGGAGGCCAGCAGCATATATATGGAAAAGGTGGAGGGGCGCTCGGTGCGGCACCTGCTGCAGGACGGCCTGCTCGACGACGCGGGTGGGCGCCGCGCCGGGCGTGGGGTTTGTGGGGGTTTAGTCGGGGGCCGTGAGGGGCCGGTACGCTGGTGGCTGCCGTGCGGCGCTCCCGGCGCGCTGCTTGCAAGCAGCTGCCCTCATCAGCAGATGCAGCAGCAGCGGTCAGGTTTCGCCCATTTTCATGCTCGCCACGCGCTGCGACCAACCTGCACAGGCGTGGCGCGCGTGATGGCGGACGTGGGGCGGCTGCTTGCGCTGCTGCACGACGGCGGCCTCATTCACGGGGACCTCACCACCAGCAACATGCTGGTCAGAGAGGTGGGCCGGAGGCGCAGAAGAGGGGGGAAGGGGGGGAGCGGCGGCGGTAGGAGAGTTGGCGGTTGGGAAACGGGGCGGTTGGGGAGTGTGTGGCTGGGGTAAGATTGTGCGCAGGCAGCTGCCGCAGCCGACGGACGGGATGAGCATAAGTGCACGGAACCAGCCGAGCGCGGCGCTAACCGGCCGACCCTCCAACCGCCCCCAGTCCGACGGCGCCGTGGTGATGATTGACTTCGGGCTGTCCTACAACAGCAAGCTGCCAGAGGACAAGGGGGTGGACCTTTACGTGCTGGAGCGGGCACTCACGAGCGCGCACTCACACCTGGAGGGGCTGGTGCGCGCCGCCGCCGCCTTCGGGGCCGCTCCCCGCCTGGTTTGGTTTGGGGGGTGCAGCGGGCGGCGGCTGGGGGCGGCGTGGCAGGTGGCTGCAAGCGGCCACGCGCGCCCCGCTCGCAGGTCGAGCCCGACATGGCCGCCCTTCCCTCTCCCCGCAACCCCCCCATCCCGTTGACCGGCAGTTTGACCAGATCCTGGCGTCCTACAAGAAGCACTCGAAGCAGTGGTCGGCTACTTTCAACCGCTTTGCAGAAGGTGAGACTCGCGCAGTAAAGGGCGTTTGCTCGCAACTGTGGCGCGCTTTTGCCAAGACCCCCTTGCTTTGGGCAGCACGCTGCTGCCCAGACCATATCCCCAAAATGCATGCCCCCACCCCGCCCCAAAAACAACAGTGCGGCTGCGGGGGCGCAAGCGGACGATGGTGGGGTGAGGGCGCCACCCTGCGGCCGCCTGCGCACACAGCCCCCACTTCTTCGCTTCCTTGCTACGCTGTAAACTGTATTTGGTGCCAACTCTGAAGGTTTACAGGCGGGCAACTTGGGGCGGCTGGGTGTGTGGTGTGCTTCAAGCGCGTGCACGCAGGCGACTCGGCCAGGCAGCCGCGCGAGAGGCGACGGGGCATCGCCGGCGCGGATCCGCTGTGGCCGGCAGCCGGAGCTGCGGGCGCTCGTGCACGGTTGGCTTGGGGAATGGGCGAAGACTGGAAACGCCCAAGCAGTTACGGCGGGGCGCGGCACTGCTGGGGGTTGTTGCGAGGCATTGCAGGGCGTGGCGTGGCATGGGCAGCGGTGTTGACTGTTGAGCGCGGTCCATGGGTGGGTTGACCGGCCGGCGCCGTTGGGCGTGCAGCGGGCGCCGGCGCGGACAACCAAAGAAATCTCAGACGGCACGTCAGGAGCGGGGGCGCCCCTGGTGTGGCGGAGGGCCAGCAACGGGCGGCGACCGGCATTGAGTGTGGTGCGGCGGCCGCCGCGTCTCAAAAGGCAGTGCAAAAGGTCCATACCGGCGTTTATCCCCGGCGCTCTCGCTCCCAGCGGCGGGAAGCTCGCCTGGGGCGGCAAATGGGGGTGAGTCTGGTGAAAACCGGGCTGCTGTGACAGAGGAGTGAGAAACCAGCCGGGCACGCGGCCGGCTTTGCAGCCGCCGGCAATCGAGGAAGCTACGCAGGCCCAGCGGGCGCGGCCACAACTAAATCGGGTTTGTCAGGCAAAGCCCAGTACGATCATCGTTTGCGGGGGGCACGGCAGGCAGGAGCGCATCTGGGCTGCGGCCCAGCCGCCCTGCCCCCCGTATGTGAGTCATCACTGCTGCGACCGGCCGCCGCTCAGCACGCCGCGCATGCCCGAAAGCAGGCGCGAGCCGAAGCCGGCGCCGCCGCCGCCGCCCGCCTTGACCTGCCGCTCCGCCTCGGCCGCCGCCTCGGCCGCCGACGAGGCGCGCGCGCCCGCGCCGTACAGCGCGCGCTCGCTCCACACCAGCAGCGAGAAGCCGTACTGGCCAGAGCCCACGTCCTTGGCCGTCAGCTGCAGCGGGGAGCGGTGGAGGATTGGGGCCAGATCGATGGAAAGCAGCCCGATTTTGAGGTTGTAGGAAGCGAATTGGGCGTAATGCTGGAAAAAGTGCACCGTGTAGACAAACGCGGGGTCGAAGCAGATCCCGGCGACGTTCGCGGGGGCGTCGCAAAACTTGCGGCGGGCGTCGGGGCTGAGCGGGGCGCCGGCGGACGTCTGCGGGGCGGAAGGCGGGGGGGCAGGGTGCGCAGGGGTTTTGCGTTTGGACGCGGTTGGGGCGTTATTTGCTTGGCAGCACGCCGTGATAAGCATGCCACCCGCATTGGCGCGGACCACAGTGGCTGCCAGCAGTGCGGACGGCGGCGCAAGCAGCGCGGCGGCAAGTGAAGTGCAAACCCCTCCCCCCGCTCGTCTGCCGCTCACCACCGCCGCCGGCAGCATGAGGCGCATGTCCTCCCGGGCCTCCCACAGCCCCGGCTCCTCGCCCGGCATCGACACGTTGACCAGCTGGCAGCAGGCGAGCGCGGGGTTCATGAAGAACCTGGGAGGAGGGTGATGCCACGTGTTTTGGGGGGGGGGTTTTGTGGGCGGCGCTGTGCCGGATGTGCGCCGAGTTTGCGCAGCCAAGCAACCGCATGCAGTTGCGGAACCCAAACGGTTGGGGCACAACAGGCAAGCAAGGGGGGCTTCTGTTGCTGATCAGCTGCTGCGCATGCAGACGGTGCGCGGCAGCGCGGCGGCCGCACCTGGGCTGGCTGCGCGCCGAGACGTGCGATGTGGCGCTGAAGACGCGCGCCGCCGCGGACAGCAGCGCCTCGCTGAGCCACGCCGGCACCGCCGACTGGCTGAACAGCTCCTGGCCGATGCAAAAGTCCGCCGCGGGGACGGCGCGCTTGAAGCGCGCCTGGGCGGCGGGGTTGAGGGTTTATTTGGGGGTTGGGGTTGATTTGGGGTTTGGGCGCTGGCTGGAGAGCGCGACCGAGCGCCGCCTGCTTGTCAGTCGTGGCTGCAGGAGGGTCAGGCAATGCTGGGCGGCGCAAGCTATAGCTTGACCCCAAAGCCTTTAGCTAAAGGCTTTGGGGTCTATCTGTGGGGAAGGTGGGGCAATGGCGGGGCCCCACCTGCAGCGCGACCGTGACGAGGCGCTTTTTGCCGGCAAAGTGAGCCTCCTGGGTGCTCTCCGTGCCCTTCACGTGCACCTCCAGCCTGCCCTTCATCAGCTGCGGGCCGCGAGGCGGGGCAAAGGTTTGTTTGCAAGGGGCGCAATCCAGGCAGATGCCTTGTTCAAAGCGGGGTTGCTGTGATAGGGGACGCAGCAGCCTGCCCGGGCGGCGCTGCGCGCGTCAGTGCGCCTGTGCGCGGCCAGCGCCGCAGCGGGGCTCACCTCTGACTCAAACTCAAACGGCCGCACGTTGATGTCGGGGATGTTGTCGGTCAAAGAGTCCGAGCCGTTGACCAGCTGTTTGGTGGGGCGAGGATAAGCTTACTTACGACCGCCCGGCAGTCCTGCAGGCCAGCGCGCACGGGTATTTCCGTCACCCCCACCCCGCCCCGAGCCCCTCGCCCCGCCCCACCTGCCGCCCCGCAAACGGGCTGTTTGTGACCACCACCGGGCGGTGCGGGGAGGCCTCAAACGCCTCTGGCGGCGGGATCAGCGGCGCGAGGCGCGGATGGAAGCCGGCGAGCGAGATGCCGTGCCGCTCGCCGCCCGGCAGCGGCGCGGCCGCGCCGTCGCCAAAGGCGCTCGCGTCGGATGCGCTGCTGCGCGGGGAGGCGCCGCCGGCGCTGCCGGCGGCGCTGGCGCTGCTGGCAGACGCCACGCTCTTCACCGGGCCGTCGGCGGGGGAGGGGAAGGGGGAAGAGGAGGGGGAGGGGCTCCCGCCCATGCGGAGGGTGGATTCGGGGACCGGCATTTTGGCCTGCGGGGATGGAGGCAGGGACGGCGGCGGGGGAGGGCCGGGCGTCGGGCCCCAATTGCGGGCGTCCAGCGGGGCAGCCGACGCCGCGACGCCGCGCGCGGTGGCCTGCTCCCGACGCCGCTGATGGGCCCGCGCCGGCCTAGACAGGGCTAAACGAGCGTCCCGCGCCCAATGACGGCCGGCTCCGGCTGGCAGGACCCCGCAGCGGGGTCCTCCGGCTGGGGGGCCTTTGCATTGGCCCGAGCTCCCCCCCCGCGCCTGCAGCTGGACGAGGGTCTCCTAAACGGCACTTATATTGAACTTAATCGCCCTTGCGCTCACGTTGATGGGCTCCCTGCGCCTCGACGTGATCTGCCGGACTCTGACAGCCCTTTGGGGGCCTCGGGAGGGAGCGGATTGGACCGCCTTTGACGTGAACAGCCCGTATACACGGTCCGATGTATCAAGCGCCCCCTGAAGGTGGAAGCTTCAGGACCCGGCTGGCGGCTGGGCACGCGATGTTTGAATTAGGTTGACTGACCAGCGCAAAGGCTTTCGCAGAGCCAGCGCCCGCTGAAAGCATAGCAGACTACCATAGGCGTCACGTCGACCGGCCGTCGTCGTCAGGCGGACCGTGCCGCAGCCAGATCAGCGCGGGGGACGTCTGAGCGGCGCGCGGGAACTCTCTTCCCAGCGACAGACCTGCCATCCCATCCGTGGGAGCCATGAAGTGCGGCGGAAACGTTCGTTGCAGCGCCTAGCAGCGGGCATAGAGTCCCGTCGAGCGGTGCGCGCGGCGCGTGCAGCGCGCCGCAGTCGCTGCGATGGAGTGATTGGCCGCACATGCTGCGGCAGGAGCGCGGCGCCGCCGCTGCTGATGCGGCGCTGCGCCGCGACCAGGAGCAGGAGGAGGAGGAGGCTCGCGGCGGGCGACGCGGCCATGCCGCAAAGGGCGCCGCAGCGCCGCTCCCCGCCCCTGATGCGCTGGCGCGGCTGCAGACACTGCGCCAGCAGCGCCGCGGGCCGCCGCGCCAGGCAGGCGGGGCGCAGGCACAGCCAGGGCCCGCCCTCGCCTGCCAGGCGCCGCCTGCCGCGCCGCGAGTGACGACGACGGGCCTGCGGGGCCTCCAGACACGGCCGCCAAGCCGCGCAGCGGTGGCCGGCGCAGGCGCTGCACCACGTGTGCCAGAAGCTGCCGCCGGCGCGCCGCAGCTGCTTGTGACGGGCACGTGCCTCGCGGTTGCACCTCCGCAGCAGCAGCAGCAGCAGCAGCAGCAGCAGCAGCAGCAGCAGCAGCAGCAGCAGCAGCAGCCGCCCTCGCTCGGCTCCAGCCAACGCACAGCGGCGGCCGCATCTCAGCCGGCAGCACCCACGACTGCTGACACCCCAGCCCAGGCGGCCGCTGCGCCGCCTGGGGCCGGGGAAGACCGGCTCTTGGGCTGCGGTCGCGCGTGGAGCGAGCTGCTGGCCGGAGGTCCGGGCGCGGCGGCGACAGCGTTTCAGCAGTGGCGGTGGGCGGTCGCGCAGCGCGCGCGCGTGCGCGCCGCTCGGTGCCGCTATGCCCGCCGCCTGCAGCTGGCAGCGCTTGCCGCGCTTCGCGCCGAGGCGGCGCGCGCGCGGGCGAGGTGGCGTGAGGCGTGCCTGCTCGACTGCAAGCACCAGTTCATGCGGCTGGCCGAGTGCTTTGACGCCTGGCGCGCCTCCACCGCGGCGCGGCGTTTGCTGGCGGAGCAGGAGGCGCGGCTGCGCGAGGCCAGGTGGGCGGCTGCCACTGCTTTGCCCTGCGCTGAGTGGTGGCGCCACTGCTGGCTGCGAACCCTCGCCCAGTTGCCGCCGTGGGGCCCTGTCCAGCAATCAAACCCGCGGCACCCCCCGCCCCGCAGTGAACGGCGGATCAAGGCAGCCGCCCTGTCGGCGCTGGCGGCCCACCGCTCGCACCGGCGGCAGCTGCAGCGCGCCGCCACGCGCGCTCGCTGCTACCATGCCTTTGCCACTCTGCTAAAGGCTCTGCAGCAGTGGCGGGGCACCGCGCGCGCTGCGCCGCTGCGGCGTCTGCTCGCCGCGCGCGCGGACGAGGCGCGGAGGGGCGCGCTCTCGGCCCGCGCCCTGGCAGCCTGGCGGCTTGGTGTGGTTCGTCGCAAAGCCAAGCGGCGGGCGGTGGCGGCGGCGCTGCAGCAGTGGCGGCGGCACGCCGTGTCGGCCGTGCTGCGTGTGTGGACGGCGGCGGCAGCCGAGGGTGAAGAGCGGCGGGGTGCTGCGGCGGCGCGGCTGGCAGCTGCCCAGGAAGGCTACCGCCGCAGCCGAGCTGCGTGCGCGCTGCACGCGTGGCTGCTGGGCGCGCGGCGCAGCCAGTTGCTCGCCAAGGCAGCCGCCGAGCTCACCCGCCGCGACGCACGCTGGCGTGCCGCCGCCGCGCTCCGCGGCTGGGCGTCCCGCGCCGAGCGCCGCCGCCTGCTGGCAGCGGGCTCGGACGCAATGGCGGCAGCGGGCGCGCGGTGGCGGCTGCGGCTGGCGCTGCAGGACTGGGGCCTGGTGGTTGCGGCCATGCAGGGGCGGCGCGACAGGGACCTGAGGGAGCGGGTTGTGCAGGGTGCCTGCCTGGGGACCTGGCTCATGCACGTGCACCGCTCGCACGCCAAGGCCGCGCGCCTGGGCGCGGCCCGCGCCGCGCTCGCCCGCGCCCGCCGCCGCGCCGCGCTGCGCGCGTGGCGCGAGGCCACGCCGGCCGCCGCTGCGGCGAGGGAGGCCAAGGCGCTTGCGGCGCGGCACCGGACTGCCGTGGTCTGGGCGCGGGGCCTCGGCGCATGGCGCATGCGCGCGGCGCAGCTCGCCCGCAAGCGCGAGGCCTGCGCCACGGCGGCCGCGTTCAGGGGGGCATCGCTGCTGCAGCGGGGCTGGCAGGCCTGGCGCTATCGCTTGTGGTGAGCAGGGGTTGAGGGGTCGTCGCGATCTGCCACTGCTGCCTTGCTGCGCGGGGTCATCAATGTGGCGCTTTCCCTGCGGCTTTCTCTCAGCCCCTGTTCCTGAATGGCTGATGCACGCAGGCTGCAAGAGGCGGCGGCGCGAGCGGCTCCCTGGCACGCGCGCCGCACGCAGCGTGCCGCCCTCTGCGCCTGGCTGCTGCGCGCGCAGCAGAAAGCCGCGCAGCAGCAGAAGTGGCTCGCCGCGGTGCGCCACGCGTACCTCGCCCGCCTGCGCAAGGCGCTGGAGGGCTGGAAGGCGGCGGCGGCGGTTGGCAGGGCGGAGCGGGCTCTGCTGGAGAGGGCCCGGCAGTACGCCGACGCGGGGCTGCAGCAGCGGGCCATTGAGGTGAGGGCCCTTTGGCAAGGGCCGCGGCACGGCTGCATGCAGTGGCACGGCATGGCGTTCTTTGGCCACATCCCGCAACCGCCCTCCACCGCCTGCCTGGTCTTGAGCCGCCACCCTCTCATCACGCGGCGCAGGCGTGGCGTGCGCGCGCGCGGCAAGCAGCCGCCAAGCGGGAGCAGCGCGAGCGTGCGGAGCGGCATGCGGCTGCTTCCCTGCTGCGGCGCGCACTGGCCGCATGGTCCCAGGCCTCCCTCCAGGCGGGAGAGCTCGAGGAGCGACTAGGCAGGGTGGCCGAGGCGGCCGCCGCCGGCGCGCTGCAGCGCCGCGCCGCCGCGGGGCTGACAGCCTGGGCCGCCGCGGCCGCGAGCGACCGGCCTCGGCGCGCGCTGCTCAGCGCCGCAGCTGCGCACCAGCGGCGCAAGCAGCTTGGGGGCGCGCTGTGCGCGCTGGCTCAGCACGCGCAGCGGCGCGGGGCCAAGGCCAGTGCCGTCGAGCTCGCGCTCTGCCACCGCCGCGCCGCCACAGCTGCGGCCTCGCTGCGCGCGTGGCGCGCGCTGGTGGCGCGCGCACGGCGCTTCAGGGCCGCCGACTCGCTGGCGGCGCTGGCGTGGCGCCGCGGCCGCGTGCAGCGCGCGTGGCAGGCTTGGAGGTGAGGGCTCGGAGGTTTTCGGCCACCTTGATGATTCGGATCTGCTTGAACCCTGCACTGTGCATGTCAAAACACTCCACTCGACCTCGCCGCGCCCCTCCCTTCAACAAAAACAGGGCTCACTGCTTCCTGCGCCGCCAGCACCCCTGGTGGTGGCGTGATGCAGACGACGCCCTGCCGGCACCGCCCCGGCTGCACGCCGGCGGGTTTGGCTTCCGCGCGGCGCGCGCGGCGTGGGCGAGCGAGGAGGCTGCAGCCCCGGCCACAGCGGCGCCAGCAGCGGGGGGCCAGCCAGCGGCCCTGACTCGGCTGCAGGAAACGGCGCCTGCAGTCGGCGCAACGCCAGCCCCAGCAGGCCCTGATCCGGCGCCGGCGCGCACGGGAGGTCCCACGCAAGTGTTGGCGGCCTTCGCTGACGGGCAGCTGCGTGCCCCGCCTCAGCCCGCTGTTGGCGGGGCGGCTGGGCGCACCTTCCGCAGCCCCCTGCGCGAGGCAGTGCAGCGGCGGTCGGCTGCGTGGCGGCCGCCGTCACCGCCCGCGCCGCCGTCCCAGCAGCAGCAGCAGCAGCAGCAGCAGCAGCAGCACCAGCAGCAGCAGCAGCGGTGGCAGTCGCTGCAGCAGATGCAGGAGCCCAGCTGCCAGGAGGCCGCGCCACCCGCGGCGCCCTGCGCCACCGCGCCCACAGCGCCGCTCCCTGCGGTGCAGCCCCTAGCGCCAAAGCTTCGCCCGCCGCCGAGGCTGCCGGCCTGCATGGCGCACCAGCAAGTTGCGGCGGGGGCCCCAACGCCGGCAGCGGACAGCCTTCAACCCTGCCATGCCTCAGAAGCCCCAGCGGCTCCGGCTGCTCCTGCTGCTGCAGGCGCCCCTGGCATCGAGCAGGCAGTGGCAGCGTTCAGCGACCGGATGGCCGCGCGGCCGGCGGCGGCGCGCGCCGCGCCCCGCGTGCCGGCGTTCCTGTTGGCGCCACAGCAGGCAGCCGCATGCAGCCCCGCCATTGAGGGGCCTGCGCCGGCGCGGCCGCAGGAGCCTCAGCAGTCGCTGCTGCCGCTGCCCTCATCGCCCCTGCTGCCACCGAGTGCCGGCAGTGCCCAGGCCCTGGCGCTGCCGCCGGTCCTGCTGCCCCTCGAGGCTCATGAGGCAGGCCGCCCCATGGCGCCGCCCCAGCCCTCTCCGGCGACGCCTGTGCGCGGGCCGCGGCATGCCCGGCCCCCTTGCGGCGCACGAGTGCCGGCATGGCTGATGCAGGAGCAGGCGGGGGCGGCGGCGGCGGCGGCGATGGCGCAGCAGCAGCAGCGGCCGGGCCCCTGGCGCCCGCGCCGCGATGCCGAGCCTGCTGATGTCCTCTGATGTTTTTGACCCTTTTCTGGATCGCAGGATGGGCGCAACACTGCACACATGTGCTGAGCATGAATACAGTAATCGCAAGTGTCTCGGAAGTTTGACGGGCGTTTGACCGCAGTGCAAGAGCGGCACTGCTGTGCAACCCCTGCAGCACATTGCTTCATTGCATGGGATCATACCCCGGCTGCCCTGAGCATAGCCACAGGACAAAAAAGGCGCGGCAGGTGATCTGACCGGCGTACCACCCGCCGCAGCGGCGCTGCAATGCCGCCCCGGAGGGCCGAGCCGCGCATATACGACGTGGAGGCAAGCCTGGGCGTGTCTGCGTCGCAGGCGCTGCTGCCGGCCGTGCTGGGCGAGCTTGCCAAGCACCTGCAGTACTCCCGCGGGCAGTGCCAGGCGCCCGTGGACCGCCTTGCGGGCGCTTATCGGGTGAGCAAGGTGGTTGTGTGGCGATCGTGCGATTGGGAAGGCCGCTGCGGTGCCCGGCCGCCCGCGTGGGCGCGGCGCATGCCGCGCGCGCTGTGCTGCGCTGCCCTGCTCGCGGGCTGTCGCCCCCGCATGCTCAAACCTCATCGTCCGCCGCAGGCCGCCCTCACCGAGCAGGAGGGCCGAAAGAGCAAGCGCGTGCCATCGGCAGTGCGGCGAGCCGGCAAGGTGCGGCCGGGGTGGCCTGTGCATGGCGTGCACTGCATGGCCGTGCGCAACGGCAGGCCGGTCTGCACCGGCGGCACCCCAGGTGTAGCGCACCTGCCACAAAAGCTCTCAAAGACCGCCCCCACCCGCTGAGCAAACCCGCCATGCAAACCCGCCATGCAAACCCCGCCATGCAAACCCGCCATGCAGTACCTGCAGCAGCTATCAGCGCTGCTCGAGTCGCTCCACGCGCTGCCGGCGGCGGCGCTCCTCTCCCGCCGCGCCGCGGTCGCGCTGCTGCTCGGGCCCTCGCCGACGCGGCCCAAAGAGGTCTACCTGGTGCGGTTTTCCGGCGCCGAGGGCCTCGCTGCCAGCGGCGGCGGCGGCGGCGGCGGCGGGAATGCCGAGCTGGCGCAGCCGCTGGGCCCCGAGGCGCTGCGGCAGATTGCTACGGCCGGCAAGCGGCTGCTGCGGTCTGTCATCGTGCACGGCGCGGCCCTCGAGGAGTGGGCAGACGTGGCGGGTGAGGAGCGGCGCCGCTGTTGGGAATGCTGGGCTGTGCACTTCGCCCCAACTATTGAGATTAATGCCACACAAACCACAAGGCTGTTGCCGGGAAGTCGCCAACACCCAGCTGCCCCAATCCATGCCCAAATCCACGCCGCCGCCCGCTCCGCAGCCCCCACCAAAATGTTCCTGATGGTGCAGACCCCGGCCTGCGAGCCGCCGGGCCCGGGCTTCCTGCCGCGCCGCGGCTTCTGCATCAGCCTGCGGCGCGCGTTCCAGGTCAACGTCGGCGTGCAGGTGGAGCCCTGGGCCGCGCCCCTCGACGCCCGCGGCGGCGGCGGCGGCAGCGGCGACCAGCACCAACAGCAGCAGCAGCAGCAGCAGCACCACCACCACCACCATCACCAGCAGCAGCAGCAGCAGCAGGCTTTGGAGGACCAACTGGAAGCTTCCATGCAGCTCTGCAGCGACTCGGACGCGGAAGACCCGCAAGGGGGTTTTGCAGCTGCTGGGGGCGCAGACGCGGAAGCGGGGGCGGGAGCGCACTGCGGCGCTCAGCAGGCAGGGGGCCCCCCTTCAGACCCCAACGAGCTCATCTGGTTCCAGTGCGCAGCAGCCGTCAAGGGCATGCGGCAGGCGGAGGGTGGCTGACGCGCGGCGCTGCTTGCAGCATGCATGCAGGATGTGCCGGCGATCCGTTTCTTTGCGTGGATGCGTTCAATCAATGGCGAGAGCCGCAGGAGTGCTCTCCCTTGCCCCCTTGCACGCACTGCTGTAAGCAAAGCTTTACGAACCACCCCCTTCCCTAGCTATCCTGCCCCTGGTGTAACACCACAAGCCCGCAACACAACCACGGAAAGCTTTACTCCACGGCGCGTCGGCCCCAAACGGGTGGCGTCTGGGGGGTAGATAAACAGGACAATCCCGGTCAAGGCAGGTCAAACTCGTCATCGTCGGCAAACAGCGCGCCGCCCTCCTGCGCGGCGGCCCCAGCCAGCCCCCCCTCCAGGCTGGCCTCGCTGGCAAACTCCGAAGCGCCCGCGCCAAACACGCGCCGCGCGATGGCACGGCCGTCGGTCGGCTCCGCAGCAGGGGCGGAGGCCGCGGGGCCAGAGGTCGCGGGGGCGGCGGCGGCGGGGGCGGCGGCAGCTGGGCTGTGAGGGGAACAGGCGCCGGGCGCGGGCGCGCCGGGCGGCGCCACGAGCGTCACGGCTGCTGCGCGCCTCGGGCTCTGCGGGGCGGGCAATTTGGTGGGGAGACATGACCGCAGGCGATAACCCGCGCTGCGCGCCCGGTCAGGAGCAGTGCTGCTGTGCGCGGCCGCTGCGCGCAGCGTTAACTCACCCAGCCACCTCCCAGCGAGGGCCGGCTCTCGACCACGAGACGCGGCGACGCGCCGTCCGGACCGAGGCTGCGACGGGATGCCGGCGACAGCATGGGGCCTGCCGCAGCAGCTGCCCCACACCTGGCGCTGCTGCCGCCGCTGCCATCGCCGCCAACACCAGGGCTGCCGCCAGCCCCGGCTGCCGCGGGCTGCAGGTTCAGACCCGGAGTGGGCGTGCCAGACGCGGCAGGGGCCCTTCCGCTGCCCGCCGCTGGGCTTTGGGAGCCTGCAGCGGCGCGGTCAGCCACCGGGATCGGCCCGGCGCCGCTTGCCTGCGCAGTCGCGCCGCCAGCGGCGGGGCTCACCCCAGTGCCGGCAGCTGCAGCCGCCGCCGCCGCCTGGACTGCAGCCAAGTTTAGGCGCGGCACACCGGGGGGTGAGCCCGGTGACCGTTGGCTCACCGGCCCTGGAGCTTCGCCGGGCTGCTGGTGCTGCTGCTGCTGCCGCTGGGGCTGCTGGTGCTGCTGCTGCAGATGCCGCCCCTGCTGGTGCTGCTGCTGAGGCTCTGGCTGCCGGAACGCCGCATCGGCTTCGACTGCTGCCGCCTCTGCCACCTCGCCCGCCGGCAGCTCAGGCTCCATGTCAGCTTCGCTGCTGGCTTCTGACTCCGCCTGCTGGGCTTCCAGTTGCTCCTCAGCCGGCCGCTGCGGCTGTTGCGGCTGCTGTGACTGCTGTGGCTGCTGCGGCTGCTGCCGCTCCTCAGCCTCCTCGTCATCTTCCGACCACACCTCTTCCTCCTCGGGCCAGGTGGTGGTGTGCATCTGCTGCTGCTCTTCCGCCTCGTCCTCCTGCGGCTGCTTCACACCTCCCTGCTGCTGAGACGGCTCTCGCTCTTGCCACTGCCCTGTTGCATGGTGGGATGCTGCTCCATCCGCCGCGTGCGCGCCTGCGAGCCGGAAGGCCTCTTGGCCCGCCCGCTGCACGTGCGCTGCCGGCGGGCTGCGGTCGACAGCTTCGTTTGGCACACGCGCCGCCGCCCTGGCCGCCCGCAGCGCCGCGGACTGCGGCGTCGCCGCCCTCTCCTGCGCGGCTACCAGCGCGGCGGCCGCGGCGCGGCGCCACTCCGGGAAGGCGCGTGCGACCAGCGCCATGTACCTTTGGGTCTCAGCCAGCAGCTGCGCACGGCAAGGTTTGGGTTTTATGGGGCGCATGGGGTTGGACTGGGGCGCCGGGCTGCGGCTGGGGCGCGCGCGCGCTGCGGCCGGCCCAGGCATGCGCATGGCGCGCCGGCGCGCACCTGTGCGAGGTCGGGCGTGCCCTGCAGCGGCGGCTCGCCCTCGAGCCGGATCGCTGCGAGGAGCTGCTCGTTGCGCTCGCGTGCGGCCGCGTGCTGCTCCGCGAGCTTGGCCTGGGTTTGGGGGCGGCAAGCAGGGGTGGGTTGGTCGAGCACGGGGGCGAGGGCGGCGTTTCAAACGCGAGCGCGCCGAGTTCAGCTGCGTGCCGCGCCCCTCACCTTCAGTGCCGCCAGCCCGCTCGGCGAGCGCTTCTCCGCGATCACGCCCTCTTCGAGCTCAAGCAGCCTCCGGCGCTGGCGGGTGCGGGCGATGTCCCGCTGCAGAGGCGAGCCCCACTGCGGGGACGCGGCCGCCTGGTCCATCTCGAGGGCTGACCAGCTGTCTTTTACAGCGAGTAGCCTGCGCTGGGATCGATGCTGAAGAGCCTGCGTGGGCGGCGCCCCGGTCAAACGCGGGCCGTGACCGTCCTTCACGGTCCTTCAGCGCCTCGCAGCCCCCCAGGCTCCATTTCCCAGAGGTATCCTTGCTTTACACACGTGAAGAGGAGTTGTCACTTCACGCAGTCCAATCCAGCGTCTGCGTGGGCAGGCCCCAACAGCCCCAAAGCCGCCGAGTCACGAAAATCCCTGGCCTTGTCACGCGCGCAGTCAACGCGCGCGGCACGGGGCCGCGGCCACGCAGAGCGCCACAACGGAGAGGTCAAGCCGGTGCAGCCGCCACCGCCTCCGCCGCCGCCGCCACCGGAGGGCCTCACACACAGCCCCAAACGCCTCGGAACGTGGGGGAGGAAATGGAATCGATCGCGCGACATGAATGTGTTGCAAAGTACGTGCCCCCCAGCCGCCTCGTGGGCCGCGCGGCCGGTGGAGCGGCCGGCCGCTGGGATCAGCGGCCGCGGCGGCGCGCCTGCGGCGCGCCTGCGGCGCGCGTGTGCTTTGGGAACGCACCTGGCAGCGCGGCCCAAAACCGGGAAACCTAGAAAACATGCACCCCGTGCGAGGTGGCCCGCCCGGCGAAGACAACGCACGGGCGGATGCTCGCGGCCCTTGCGGCGCCCGACGGCGGCATTGCGTTGCAGGAGGGGCGAACCCTGGCCTCGACGCGAGGCCGCGGGCCCGCCTGCGCCGCTTTCAGGCGCAGGCGCCGCGCACCAGACCCAACGGCTCCCGCGACTGCGCCACTGGGCGCTCCGTGCGGGCGCGCTTAAGAGGTCTTGGCGCTGGTGGCGGGCGTGGCGCTGGCGCTGCCGGCGCACTTCGCGGCAAAGGTGGCGGCCACTGCGTCCATAAAGGGCTCCGTGTTGAGGTACTGGTTGGGGGTGACCTGGGGTTGAGCATCATTTGGGGGGCGTTTGCGGGTGCAGGTTTGAGTTTGGGTTTGGGTTCGTCGCACGGCCATCTCAGTGCGAGCTCGCGCTGGAGGGGGCCCCATGCAGCGCCGCAACTTCCACCCCCACACACACACCCGCGCGCGCGCACCTTGTTGCCGTGCTGGCAGATGGCCAGGTCCTTGGTCATCTTCCCGGCCTCGATGGTCTCGATGACCGCCGCCTCCAGCTCGGTGCAAAAGTGCGCCAGCTCGGGGTTGCGGTCCAGCTTGGCCCTGGGGGTTGTTGGGGTTGGGGGTTGCGGCGTTTGAGGTCGGGCCTCTGGGCGGCGGCTTGCTGGAGTCGGGTCGCACTGCTGCAGTCTGATTTGGCAGTCTTTGAAGTCGGATCAGAAGCTGGGGTCGCGCCAAGGCACGGCGCGGACAACAAGCAGGCTTTCGTTTTGAGTCGGCGCGGCCGCACCTGTGCTGCAGGCCGCGGGTCCAGGCGAATATGGAGGCCACGGGGTTGGTGCTGGTGGTGTTGCCCTTCTGGTGCTCGCGCCAGTGGCGCGTCACGGTGCCTAGAGGGGTTGTTTGGTTTGGAGGTCCGGGGGGTTTGGCAAGGGCGTCGAGGCGAGGTGGCGTCGAACCAACAAGCTCCTGGGGCTGAGGGAAGCAAGCGCCGGAAGGTTGGGTGGCTTGGCTGGCCGGGACCTCCAAAGAGGGGCCGCTTCACCCCCGCGCTCCCGCCGCGCACCGTGCGCCGCCTCTGCCTCGACGGTCTTGCCGTCCGGCGTCACCAGCACGCTGGTCATCAGGCCCAGGGAGCCGTAGCCCTTTGGGGGTGGGGGGGGGGGGGTTGAGGAGTTCGGGGGTTTGCTGTTTGGGGTTTGCACTTGGGGTTTGCAGTGTGCGGCGCTTGGAGGCAGGGCGTTGGTTGATGGAGGCAGGAGTTGGGCTTGCGGCAAGCGGCCGCGCCGCAAAGGGCGCAGAACACCTCCGGGCAAAGAGCTCTGTCCAAGGGACGGCCCCAAGAACCGGCCCCAGCCAACCTCCCCCCCCCCACCTGCGCCACGATGTCGCTCTGCACGTCGCCGTCGTAGTTTTTGCACGCCCACACAAACCCGCCGCTGGACTTGAGCGCCTGCGCCACCATGTCGTCGATGAGGCGGTGCTCGTACCAAATGCCGGCCGCCTCGTAGGCGGGCTTGTACTCCGCCTCGTACACCTGTTTTGTTTTGTTTGCGGGGTGGGGGGGTTGGTTTGATTGGGAGTGGGTTTGGTTGGTCGGAGTGGGGTGGGGTTGGGAATTGGATGTGGGCTGGTGGGATGTTGGGTTTGGCTGGCAGATTTGGCTGGCACCCTTAGTTTTGCAACCAAAGCAAAGTCCACACACACAACCCCGGGACTCCAGGCGAGCCGACCCCCAACCCCCACCCCAAACAAGCAGCCCCCCACCTCCTGGAAGATCGCGAGGAAGCGGCCGTCGTAGGCCTTGAGGATGGTGTTCTTGGTGGACAGGTACAGCGGCCAGCCCTTGGACAGCGCGTACTCAAAGCACGACTGGGGGGGGTGGGGGTGGGGGGTGGGAAGGAGGGGGTTGGGGCGGGTTGCCAAGAGTCGTCTTGGAGGCTCTTCAGGGGTGGTTTTTTGGTGGGAGCCTTTGGCTGCAAGGGCTTGAAGGTTGGCGCGCCGAAACCCTGGTCAAACGCGCGGTCAAACGCACCTTGGCAAAGCCGAAGATGGACTCGTCCGTGTTAAACATGGCCAGGCCCACGCCGGGGCCCTCAAAGGTGAACACCTCGTAGCTCTGCCATTGGATCGGTTTGGGGGATGGTTGGCTTTAGTTTGGGGGCCCTGGTATCTGAGGCGGCTTGCTGGCCGTGTATTTTTTTTGAAAAGGGGCCGGGAAAGCGGCGAGAGCAGCCCTGCGCAGCCGCTCCCCGCGCGCGCCGCTGCGCTCGCCTGGGCCTCGGTGGCGCCCTCGGGGGTGTAGCGCAGCTCCAGCTTGCCCGGCCCCGGGATGCGCAGGTCGGTGGCGCGGTACTGGTCGCCGTACGCGTGCCTTTGTTGGGTTGCAGCAGGGGGGCGGGCGGGCAGGCGTGTTGGTGTGGGTGTGTGCATGCGGCTTTGAGGCAAAGAGGCGCCACCTCGCAGCGCCCTGAAGTGATCAGAAAACCACCGCCCCCCCCACCTTCCGACCACGATGGGCTTGGTCCACCCCGGCACGATGCGCGGGATGTTGGAGATGACGATGGGCTCCCTGAACACGGTGCCGTTGAGGATGTTGCGGATGGTGCCGTTGGGGCTCTTCCACATCTGGGGGGGGGGCGTGGTTGCGGCGAGGGAGCTTGTCAGGGGGGAGGTTCCCGTTGGAGGATTTTCACAACGGTTCTGGACCCACACCGAACAGCTTTGCCAGTCCCGGCTGCCCCAAGTCCTGCAGGCTCTCCGCCCCAGCAGACCGGGGCGCCCCCAACCCCCGCGTGCCGCACCTTTTTGAGCCCAAACTCCTTGACGCGCGCCTCGTCGGGCGTGATGGTGGCGCACTTGATGCCCACGCCGCACTCCTGTGTGAATGGAGGGGGCAGGTTTGGGTCGGTGCCGTTGTGGGCGGCTCCCAATTCGTAGGCCCCCACTGCTGCACGCGTGCGCTGCCCCTACGTTTTGCAGCACTGCCGCCAGTGCGGTTTCCGCCCCGTTGCACCAGTGCGCCAAACCGCCCGCTGGAATGCCTGGACTGCCCGCCGCCCCGACTGCGCACCAGGATGGCCTCTGCCGCATCCACCGTGATCTTGTCGTTGGTGGCGTCGCTGCGATTTGGGGGCGGGCATTCATGCATTCATTCATTCAGCCAGGCGTCAGGCGCGGAGCCCGCACGCGCGCTTGCATGCGCGCCGTTTTGCACCCGCGGCGTGGCGCGCGCTCGCATGCGGCCATGCGCATGCGCGCCCCCCTCGCCAGCCCCCTTCCCCAATGCAGGCGCGCACCGCGAGGGCAGGCCGAGATCAAAGTAGCGGATCTCCAGGTCCAGGTAGGGCAGGATGAGCTGAGGGGGGAAAGCAGCAGAGTTTGCGATGCAGGTGGCTGGGGCGGCTGGGGAGGCTGGGGCTGGCTGGCGGCTGGCGGGTGTGCTGACCGGTCCACGCGCAAACGCTGTTGCCCAACAACCTCCACAGCACCCTCCCAAGTGCACCCCCCCCCCTCACCTTCTCCTTGATCATCGTCCAGATCACCCTGCGAAGCGATTGAAGCGGGAGGCGGCGGAGGCGTGCGCGCGTTGGCGCGGCGTGCGTGCGCGCGTGGCGCCAGCAACCGAACAACAGCGGCCATCGCGCCCCGCAGCGCGCATCACTGCGGCGGCGGCGGCGGCGATGCGCGCGCGGCCCCCGCGCCCGCCTCACCGCGTCATCTCATCGCCATCCAGGTCCACCACCGGGTTGGCCACCTTGATCTTGCGCGGCATGGCCGCGCCGTTGGCCGTGCCTGCGGTGGCGGGGCGGGTGTCGAAAGGCGGGTCGCCACCCCGCGCGCTAGGGCTTGTACGGGGCAGCCGCGCGGCCCAGCGCCCCCGGAAAGCAGCTCCCGGGCAAGTCGGAACCCCCCTCGCCCGCAACGGCATCGGTTGGCACGCTGCCGGCGTAGCGCGGGCCCCGAGGCGAACGGCAGGTTGGACTTGCCGTTTGCCTTGGTCATCGAGGCGAACGTCCTGGATGGTTGAAGGCTCCGAAGAAGGAGCGGGGGGCGGGAAAGCGGGGTGGCGCGCAGAGCGGGGCGAACAGCGAGGGCGGCCAAGCGCATGCGGGTTGGAAAGGCGCGGATCGGGGTGCCAAAAAGCGGCGGGAAAAAGTGGGGATGCGTGGGGGCCGGGGGGAGGCTACATACGCGCGCGGGACACCAGGATTTTGGCACCCGTCGATTTTTGACCTTTCGCGGGCGGCGCCCTGGCCGGCACCGGCCGACCTGGCGCAGTGACGGGGGCGACTGCCCTAGCACGATCGAGCGGGGACGCGGTGGCAGCCCGCACGCGGTCGCGCGCCCGCCGGCGCGCGCCGACAGACGCTTCCAAAGCGTCTGCCGGCGTCTGCGCTGCTGCGACGATTCGGCCCAACGCCTGCCGTTGCAGGACTTTACACTCGCAGCACGCGCGCAATGGAATCGGAAAGTTTTGCGGGCACGAATGGTGATGATGCACCTCTCTCCAGGAAAACCCCCGCACTCCCCTCTTTATCTCTCCCCACACACGCCCCCCGATCACGCAAACCCGCACATGCGCTCGCTCATCTCCCACAGCCGCGCCGACAGCGCGACGTCGTGGGAGGGCGCGCTGCTGGGGCTGAGGTTGACGTCCGCAAAGTACTCCCCGCTGAGGGCGGCGGCGTCCTTCGACGTGGCCAGGTAGGTCTGCGTGGCGGCGCCCTGGGCAATGCTCTGCGCGGGGCGGAGGGCGCGGGGCGCACGGTGGCGGTGGCGGGCGCGTTTTGGGGCTCCTCGGCGTGGGCGGCAAGTGCGCAGGCCTGTCGCTTGCAGGGTGTGTGTGCAGACCGCCCCCGCCCCGGCACCCAAAACCCCACCCACACGCACCTTGAACACCGGCGACAGCGCCATAAGCAGCGGCGCCTGCACCACCCAGGGCAGCTTGCTGTGGCGGAACAGCTCGGAGGAGGGGATGACGCCGGGGTGGCACGCATAGGCCAGCAGCGGCTTGCCCTCCGCCTTCCAGCGCTTGTGCAGCTCGCTGCGCGGCAAATGGGGGGGGGGGGGCGGGCGAGAACAGCGCGTCGGCTGCAGCGCGTGGGCGGCAGACAGCGTTCAGACGTGCGCAGCGCACATGGCTCCCTTCCCCATGCCACCCAGCGCATCGAAAAGGCAGGGCCGCCGAGACAGGACGAACCCTCCCCCCCATCCCGCCGCCGAGCGCGCCTCACCGCGCGAGCAGCACGTTGCAGAGCTTGCTCTGCCCGTACGCCTGCCACGGGCTGTACCCCGCCTCGGAATCGATGTCCGCCTCTGACCGGATCGGCTCAGCGGCGTAGGGCCCAAAGTGGGCGCTGCTGGAGAGGGAGACCACGCGGCCGGGCACGCCGCTGGCGCGCGCGGTGGACAGCAGCGCGTCCTCCAGGTGGCGCACCAGCGCAAAGTGGCCGAGGCTGCGGTTTTTTGGGAGGGGGGTGGGGTTGGCCGTTGTTTCGGGGTGTCTTGGTGTTGGTTGGGTTGGGGTTGGGTTGGGGTTGGGGTGCACAAGTCGGGTGCAAGGGCCGGCGCGCGATGAATGCCACACAGCCTTGCCCGATGCGCAGCGGCTGCCAGTGCCGAGGCCCAGTGTCTGAGCGTCGGCAGTGCCGCAACAGGCCCCGCCCCGCGCGCGCGCCAGCCCCCCCCGCCCCCTCACTGGTTGGTCCCAAACTGCATCTCGTGGCCGTCGGCGGTGCGCATGAAGGGGCACGCCATGACGCCCGCGTTGAGGACCAGGATGTGCAGCTGCCGCCCCGCCGACTTGAACTCCTCGGCGGCGGCTTTGACCGACTCCAGGCTGGCCAGGTCGAGCGGCAGCACCGACACGCGCGCCTCGGGGTGGCGGGACCGGATCTTGCCGGCCGCGGCGGCGCCCTTTGCCGCGTCGCGGACGGCGATGACCACCTCTGCGCCGCGGGACGCGAGCACGCGCGCGCACTCGAGGCCCAGGCCTGCGGGGGAGGGGGTCGGGGGGCGGGGGGAAGGAAGGGGTCGGCGCGGCGCGGGGGCGGGCGGGTTTTGGGCGTGCGCCGGGCCGAGCGAGGCGCACCAAGGAAGGGCGGTGCGAGCCGCACAGCGCGGTGCGAGCCGCACAGGGCGTGCCTCCCTCTCCCTCTCGCTCTCCCCCTCATCGCGCGCGCATGCGCGCGGGAACGCGCCTGTGTTGGCGCCAGTGATGAGCACCGTCTTGCCGCTGCCGTCCCAGTCCCCGGCGACCTGCTCCGCCGTGGAGGACGCGCCGTAGCCGCTGGCGCCGCGCAGCCCGGCAAAGTGGCCCAGCATGCCCGTCAGCGGCATGGACGCCACGCCGCCCTTGGTCTTAAACGACATGGCGGCCCCTGCCGGTCGGGCGGCGGGGCGGCGGGGCGGTGGGCGCGGGCGCGCAAGGCTGCGGGGCGGCGGGCCGCCTGGAGCTGCGCGCTGACCCGCGCGCCGGGCCCCGCGCGGGCCCCTAGCCGCCGCGTGCGACCCCGCGATGCGACCCTCACCTGTTTAGAACGCGGCGGGGCACGATCGGAGGCGCGCGGAGGGGCTGAGAGGGGCGCGCGCAGGGAGAATTGCTCCAGAGCAGGGCAAAGAGAGCCGCGCTGCGTGTGTAAATGATTGAGCAGAACGCCAGGAACCAATTGAAACCGGCAGCTTTCGGCACCGGGTGCGCGGCGGCGGCCCGCGGGGTTGCGCGTCGGCGGCCCCGCGGTCCGCTGCTTGGCGGCCACACACCCGGCCGCATTCATACCGCTGAGCACACCACCCGCAGACAAGCTGGCCGTACACCTCAGGCCTGACGCGCCGCCCCGCCGCCGGCCCTCGCCCCGCCGGCCTGCCACCATTGCGCCCGCCACCATCGCCCCTGCCAACAAGCTGTTGACCAAGTCAGCCCACTGCCCAGAGTTCATCTCATCCTTACATACACTAAACCCCATTCGCAGGGTTCTTGGGGTCATTTTTGGGGGGCAGGTCAAACGAGCCAATCGCATGTGCAATGCTGCGGCAAAGTTGGTAGCATCGGCGACGGCAGCCGCAAGCCCACAAGGTGCGGCGGCGATTCCTGGGGCGCGCCCCAAAACCCACGCGCGGGGACGCCTACTTCGGCGTCGCGCCCATGAACTTGAGCGGCTTGGCCGCGGGCGCAAACTGCGACGCGGTGTTGCCCGCGTACACGCGCCCGGTCAGGGGCAGCTGCCGCACGGGCGCGCCAGCAGACAGGTCGAGGTCGTCCAGGACCACCCAAAAGGAGTTTGGGGAGGTCGCGGAGTCGTACAGCAGCACCTTGTTCTTGTGGTCTATGACCGTGCGCCAGAAAGTGGACGCGATGTTTGGGAGCTTGGGGTCGGCCACGCCGAGAGGCACGCTGACCGCTTGCATGACGCCGCGCACGGACGCAATCGCCTGGAACTCGAAGCTTGTGTTGGGGACGGCGCTGATGACATGTTTGTCGATGTCCTTGGGAATGTTGTCCAGCATCCACGTCGCGCGCACGTAGCGATCGGCAGCCCGGATCGAGCCGGGCAGGAAAGCCTGGCCACCCACTCCTTTCCAGTACTCCTCGATGGCCATCTGCTTGTCGTAGGTCGGGGAATTCGTCATCACGCGGTACTGCGGGGCGTAGGGGGGCGGATTGGGGCCCGATGGGGGCGTTGAGTCGCGTTGCGTCGAGGGTGATGGCAGCGGGGGCGTTGCGCACCGCGCTGCTGGGGCCAAAACACGCTGCTGGGGCCAAAACCGCCGCTGCGGCCAAACCGCTGCTGTTGCCCAGCCGCCGCTCGCCCGAAAGCAAGGGCGGCGCCGCGCGCGGGGCCCCCAACCTGCGGGCCGTGGTGGATGACGAGCTTGCCGCCGATGTACTCCAGGATGGCTGAGTCACCGGTTGGGTCGGACAGCGAAAGGTGGCCCGTCGCGGGGCGGCCGTTGGGCAGCACCTGACGGGCAGCCGAGGGGGTGGGGGTGGGGGTGGGTGAGTGTGTTGGTGGCCGCATGGGGGGGTGGCTATGCTTGTTTGGGCGCGCGTGCGGCCGCAGCGCAAAGCGGGCTGGGCACATCAAGGCTTGTGCAACAGCGCGCCGCCCAAGCCCCCCCCACACACACAAACAAGTGCAAGCGTGCGCTCCAGCCCCGCCCCCGCGGCCCCACCGGTGCAACGATGCGGAACGGCTCCGACTGCAGCGAGTCGATGGCCTCCTTGACGGTGGCGAAGGTGTCCAGCACGTACTGCACCCACACTGTAATGCTCATTCCCGGCTTGCCGTTGAGCTTGCCGTAGTCCGATTCCGCCAGGTAGAGCCCGTTGCCGGTCAGGCCCTTCTCGTTGATGCCCTCGAGGACGGCGATGTCATACATTGACACCACCAGGCTGCCGAATTTGGACGTCCAGTTGAAGCTGCCCGGCCCCGTCTCGCCGCTGCGCGCGACGCCGCGCGGCATGGCCCAGAGGCTGGGGAAGCTGTCGTCCATCCAGTCCAGGCTGCGGCCGCTGATGACGGTGCTGTTGGCGCCGGTGTAGAGGACGCGCGTGCAGGCGCGCGCGGCGCGCGGCGCGAGCAGCGCGAGCGCCAGCAGCAGCGCCGCGGCGGCGCGCGCGGCTGCTGGGCGGGGCGCCTGGGCCATGGTCTGATGTGGCGTGGGGCGGGGGGCGGGTGACTCTTGCTCAGTGCGGGCGGGCGGGGAGGGGGGGGGCTGGTGGGCCGATGCGCACGCGTGGAGTGGGGGCGCGGGTGCCAGCCCAGGCTGACTGGGCCCGCCGCGCATCTCGACGGCGGCGCTGCACGGCGGCGCGCGCGCACGCCAAAGCCACGCTGCAGCTAGCAGCCCTGGGGCCGGGTGGGCTTTGTGAGTTCTTGCGCACAAATCCCACCGCGCAACCGCGTGCTCCTTGCGCTGCGCCTGCGCTGCGCCTGCCCGCGCACAGACGCACCTGCCTGGGTGTGATGAGCGGCGACCGTGCGGCAGCGCGCCGGCCAACTTCGGTGCGGCTGGCTGGCGCGGCGATGCGTGATGGCACGAGCCGAATGTGACCTTCTGCGCGGCTCGCGGCCGGTTTAGAGCGGGTGTCACCCGGCCGAAATGTACCGGTAGTGCCCGCCGGAGATGTTTGCAGATAGCGGGATCCCAAGCTTTGTGGTTTGTGGTGGGAACAGCCGTGGGGGGGGGAAGGGAGGCCGGAGCAGCGGCAGGAGAGCAGCCGCTGCAAATGCGCCTGGTCACACACCCACAGCAAATACTGCGCGCTCCCCAGATCCTAGGCCGCTCATACACATTCATACCCATCATACCGGTGAGCACGCACTGTTGCTCCCAGTTGCTTCCAGTTGCTCCCAGCTGGTTACAACCTCAGGCCTTGCCAGCCTGCCGCGCCGCCCCGCCGCCGGCCCCGCCCCCGCCCCTCCCCCCGCCGGCCTGCCGCCTGCCGCCCGCCTCCCCCCCGCCGCCGTCGCCCCCGCCCTGCGGCACGCCCCACACCGCCAGGCCGGCCTCCCGGACCGCCTGCAGCTCGTAGGACTGCAGCCCCGCGGCCAGCGCGCCCGCGGCCGCGGCGGCGAGGGGCCGACCCTCCGAAAGCCCCCTCAGCAGCCCGCCGGCCAGCTGGGCGTTGGCCCAGGCGGTCGTCGCCGTCGTGGCCATCGCCGCGCCCCGCGCGCCGCGCAGCAGCAGCAGCGCCGCGGCGGCTGTGGGTGACTCGAGCGCGCGCGCGGCCGCGGGCTTTCGGTTGTCGAGGCGCATCTGGCGCGCGGCGGCGGCGTCATTGTCGGCCCGGTCCAGCACCAGGGCTACGCCGCAGGCCGACAGGTCCGCGCCGGCAACGACCTGAGCGGGAGGGCGCGTTTGGCGGGAAGGTGCTTTTGTACGTTGGCACGGCGAGCTGTGTGCAGCAATGCTGCTTTTGTTTCTCTTGGTGGGGCGCCAAGCTCCACCGCCCCGCGCGCATGTTCAAATCGTCGCAAACAGGCCTCGTTCGGGAGGAGCAGGCACCGAGTAAGCCAAACCCCAAACCCCAAATGCCAGCCGCCGGCAGCGACTGGCCCCGCGCACCGCGGGGGGGACGTGCGCGAGGAAGCGCCCCGTGCCCAGGAAGAGCAGCCCCGTGGCCCCCGCCAGCGCGGCCGCGTACTGCCCATCAGAAGGCACCACCCCGCCCGGCGCGCCCAGCACGCCGGGGGCCCACGCCGCGCCGTGGGCGGGCAGCAGGCGGTCGCGGAAGTAAGGCAGCAGCGGCACCGCGTAGCTGCCGGCTGTTCGCGGGGAGGGGGAGGGAGAAGGAGAGGGAGAGGGGCGGCTGATCAGTCGTGATGGAGTGGGGGCAGCACGCAGCGGCGCCGGCGGCCTTGCTTGCTGCCAGCGGCGGGGTCAAAGTACGGTGCGGCGAGAGCCAGGCAACGCAGGCGAGCGCATCCGTTGCCCGCACGCAGCGGCCGGGTCGCAAGGGCACCTGCTGGCGCGTGGTGGGGGGAGGCCGGGTCGCCGCTCTCCTCGTGCAGCGGGTCGACAATCGGCGTCAGCCGCGACGCGTCCGCGGCGGGCAGCGGCGGCTGCAGCAGAGCGCGCGCCAGGGGCACGGAGAAGCAGCGGTTGATGCCGTTGCAGGCGGAGCGCAGCGCCGCCAAGGCCTCCCACGGCAGCGAGCCTAGGGCAGCATCGACGATCAGCAGGGCCGTGTGCCCGGCTGCCGGCCACGCGCCGTCCGCCGCGGCCGCGGCCGCCGCGGCCGCGGCGGCGGCGGCCGCTGCTGCCGCGGCGGCCGCTGCGACCGAGGCTCTCCCGCCGCCGGCAGAGTGCGCCGCCTGCGCTGGCGCCGCCGCGGGGGGCGGCGGCGGCGGGAGGGCTGCCTCCAGGATCGGAGAGAGCGGCGCCAAGAACGCCTCAAAGCGCTCCACCAGGGCTCGCCACTCGGCGTTGACCTCTTCACCCAGCAGGGGGCTGCTCGGCAGGCATGCCGCCTCCGCGGCCGCGGCGGCCGCGGATGCCGCGGCCGTGGCCGCTGCAGCGGCCTTCTTGTCCTGCCGGCCTGCCGCCGGGGGCGGCGCCTCCGGCTTGCGAGCCCCGGCCGGCTGCGCCTGTCCTGCAGGCGCCTGCGGGCCTGCCGCCGGCGCCGAGGCGGCCTCCGCCAGCGCCGCCGCGGCCGCGGCCCGCTGGCGCACCGCCGTCGTCGCCTCGAGCAGCCGCCTGCCCAGCTGCCGCCGGTACCCCTTGAACGCCGCCACCACCGCGGCGACCTCCACTGCCGTAGCAGGCATCGCCGCAACCACCAGCTCTGGCGTGGCGGCAGCCGCCGGCTCTGCGGCCGGCGCAGCTGCGGCTGCGGCTGCGGCTGTCGCCCCTGCCGCGGCTGAACCTGAGGCGGCTGCACTGGCGGGAGCGGCACGAGCGCTCGCCGGTGCGACCGACGGCGCCGGCACGACGGCGGCGACGAGCAGCAGCTCCCCCGCGGTTTCGTCGTGGTGAAGTAGCAGCACGCGCGCGCCCGGGGGCAGCGCGGCGATCGTCGGCGCGAGCACGGGCAGCGGGCCGACGAGCAGGCGGGCGCGCGTCGAGCCCGCCGCCGCGACGGCCGCGGCGGTCTGTGGAGAGAGAAAGGCGCATTGGAGGGGGGAATCAGGGCCTTCTTCTCATCCTTAGGCATCCTTGTCGCCCCACCCCAACTCCCCACCCCAACCCCGCCCTCAAATCCACACGCACTCCACCAACACACCTGATCCACCAGCGCCGTTGCGCCGGCCCCGCTGCCGCCCGCCGAGGCAGCCGTGTCGCGCCGCCGCCAGGCCAGCACCTCGGGGTGCGTCTCCCCGTCTGCCGCGGTCAGGAAAACGCCCTCGAGCTCCCTCGCCGCTGCCGCGCCCTGCGCGGCGGCAACCCACTCCGCCGCTGCGTGGGGCTCCCCAGCCTCGCGGTGCCAACGGGCCAGGGTCAAGGCCGCGCGGCGCGCGGTGGCGTGGTCGGCGGCGTCCAGAGCCGCCTCGACTGCCGCACGCAGGCTGGCAAGCGATTGCTGCCTCCAGTTATTCGTCTGGGGCGCTGCTTCTGGGGGCAGTGCTTCTGCCGAAGGGGATGCGCTGGCTGAGCCTCCTGCAGCTGCAGTGCCAGTAGCGAGGGCCGCGCGGAGGGCCTTTACCCGCAGCGCCTCCCCCGCGGCCGCCAGCGCGGCGGCGCGCACCCGCGCGCCCGCGGGCCCCGCGCCCGCGGCGGCCGCCGCGGACGTGGCATGCAGCAGCGCGCAGTCCTCCCACTCCAGGCCGCCGCCGGCCGCGCCTCCTTCGACCGGCGCCTCGAGGAACCGCAGCAGCGCCTCGGGCGGGGGCCCCAGGCCCGGCAAATCCGGGGCCGACAGTCGCCGCGCCTCGCGGTCCTCGTCGGCGTGCCGCGCCGCCTCGGACGCCAGCTGGAGCTCCAGCTCAGCCAGCCGGCAGCGCGCCGAGGCGAGCAGCCGCGCGGCGGGCGTGCTGAGCGTGCTGGCGGGGCAGTCCGGCGCGGGGGGTGCGGCCGACAAGCGCGCCGAGGCCTGCAGCGCGGCGGCCTCTGCCTCGGCGGTCTGCGTTGTTTTTTGTTTGGGGGGTTTTCTTTGGCCCGACCAAATCGCCTCTCCATGACAGATTCAAACAGGCGCGGCATCCCGGCCTTGCTCTGGCGGCGGGTTGCAGGGCGCCAAAAGCTGCGCACCTTTACGGCACCCAGAACCTCCAGCAGGGCCGGCCGCCTGTCGTGAGGCCTTGCGTCTGCTGGGCCGCCCCTCTCAGCCGCCAGCAACGCCTCAGCAAGCAGCAGCAGGGCCTCGACGCGCCGCGGCGCCGCCGCGCGCCCGCAGCGCGCGAGGCCGTCCGCCGCGCGCCGCGCGGTTGCCAGCGCCTGCGCGCGCGCCGCTGCGCCGGCGGCTATGGCCCGGGCGTACTCGCTGCCCGCGCCCTCGCCGCCGCCGGCGTCGCGCTCAACTGCGGCGAGGGCGTCTTCGCGCGCCGCGCGCCGCAGCAGGAGCTGCGCTGCCCGCGCCCTCAGCGCCGCGGCGGCGGCGCGCACGGCCGGCGTCGCAGCCCCTGCGCCCCCGCCGGCGGCCTCAAGGGCGCAGGCCCCGGACTCCAGCGCAGCAAGCGCGTCGCGCTCGCCGCTGCCAGGCATGCCTTCCCGCGCGTCGGCGAAAACCCTGACCGCCTCGCACCAGCCCTCGGGCCCCAGCCCGCCGCGCGCCTGCGCCTCCCGCGCGCGCGCCGCCGCCTCGGCGGGGCGGCCGCCCAGCAGCGCCAGCCGCGCGGCCACGAGCGACGCGAGGGACAGTCCGGCCTCGTCGCCCGCGAGCCGCGCGTATTCCTCCGCGCGGGAGACCTGTGCGGCGGCGGCGGCGGACTGACCCCGGCCGGCCAAGTACTCGGCCCTGACAAGCCAGCCTTGATAAGGCTCCCACGGCCGCAGCTGGGGCGGCGCCGCGCGCGGGCCCGCCAGCCCCGCTCGCGCCGCGGCCGGCAGCCATTCGGCAAGGGCGGACGCGTCCGCCGCCGCCAGCGACTGCTGCACCAGCTCGGCCACATGAGCCGCCATCGCAAGCCGCTGGCTTTCTCCCGGCTTTGCCGGCGCTGCTGCGGCGCCGCTGCCCGGGTTGGGCGCGCCTTTGCCGGCCAGCGCCTGCTGCACGAGGCGCCGCAGCTCGGCGGCGCAGTCCGCGGCGCGCAAGTCCTCGGCGTCCGCCTCGGCACAGTCCGAGGCGCGCGCGGCCGCCGCCTCGAGCCAGCGCTGCGCCTCACACGGGAGCTCGACAGCCTCCAGCAGCGCGACGAGCTGTGCAATCGCGGCTGCCTCGGGGCCCGCGCCGAAGGCCGGCGGCGCTTGCGGCGCTGCCGCCGCCGGGTGCGCGGTTCCCGCGCGCGCGGCCTGCGCCCCGAACGCGGCTCGGCCGGCGGCCGAGAGCCGCGGGGCCAGCAGGCGGCGCAGGTGCGCAACGGGCAGGGCGGCGAGATGGTGACCCGCCGCGCAGAGGCGCCGCACGACCAGGTCCAGCGCTGCATCGAGCGCCTCGGGGCGCGCAACGTTGGCCGCTGCCAGGGAACTCGGGCCCGCGTCCGAGGCCAGCGCGGCGGCGGTGCGCTCATCCTCCCGCCATGTCGCCCAGCCCTCCGGCGCGTCTGGCAATCTGCCGCAGGCAGCGTCGCCCGCGCCGCTGTCGCCGGCATCCGTCGAACGTTGGTGTGCACTAACTGTCCGCGACGCCCCGGCCCCCGTCCATGCAGCCGCGGGCAGGGCTGCGGCCGCCGAGACCGCGCCCGTCAGCAACCGCAGCGCGTAGTGCTGCGCCGCAAGGCAGTACGCCGCGGCGTCATCGCCGTCGGCCGCCGCGTGCGCCAGCAGCGCAAAGACGCGCACAAGGCGGTCCAGGCGCGCGGCCGGCGCAAGCGTCTTGGGGCCAAGCACCGCCGGCGGGGGCGCCTGGTCCGCATCTTTCGCCGAGGCGGCTTGGCCGCCCCGTTGGGATGCATCCTTGGGAGTTGAGGGGGTGGCAGAAGCTTCATATAAGTTGGCGAGGTGGATGAGCCCAGAGCGGCTGGCCGGTTCACAAATCCCCGGTGGTCCAACCAGCCCCGCGCATGCTGCACGCACCGCTTGCGCCGCCGCGCTGCGCGCCGCCTGCCGTGCGCTGCGCGCCGTGCTCGCCGCCGCCGCCGCCGCCGCCTTTGCTGACAGCAAGCGGCCCGAACCGCCGCCCGTTTGATCAGCGGCGTCGCCCTCGGGCGGCCGCGCGTCGTCGTCGGCCAGGATCCCGGCAGCTTCCAGCAACAGCGCCTCCGCCGTCCACGGCGCCGCGCCCTCGCGACCGCCACTGCACTCGGCCGCGGCCGCAGCAGCAGCAGCCAGCAGCGGGCCATCGTCTGCCGCCCCGCCGGCGCCGATCGCATCGACGGACGCCGCGAGCCACTCTGCCGCTTCCACAAGGTATTCGACCCGCAGCAGCGGCTGGCCCTCGAGCGCGGCCAGCGCGGCGCGGCGGGCGGCGAGCTGGTCGAAGCGGCAGGCGCAGTGCTGCGCCATCGACTGCCATGCGCGCGCCTGCATGCAGCAGCGTGGGAGCAGCGGCGGTGTAATGTCAGTGAGCATAGGAAAACAGCCCAGGGTTTGGGATGTATGTGCCGGAGCGGCTTGCTTCCCTGCCAATAGGTGCATGTGGTTCACGCAGTGCCTGCTTTCGGCTGCGGTTCGCCCCCCGCCGCTTATCAGAAGCACGCATGCACACAGGTGACCGCACCTTGACTTCGGGCAGGACGATGTCTGCGAGCAGCCGGGCCATCTCCTCGCCGACGCGGCTGCCGCCGACGCGCGCGAGGCACGCCGCGGCCCGCGCCGCGAGCGGGCGCCGCCTCAGCAGGCCTGGCGCGCTGCGGCGCAGCCCCCGGCAGTGCGCGAGCGCGTCGCCCCAGCGGCCAGCGGCGCAGAGACAGTCCACCAGCAGGGAGTTGAAGGAAGCGGCAAACTCCACATCACCGCCCCGCAGGTCGGCGTTGAGCGCGGCCGCGGCGGTTGCGAGCGGCGCGCACAGGAGGGCGAGCGCGGCGGGGTGCGCCAGCGGCGGCCCCGACAGCGCCTCGGCCAGCCGCCGGCAGGAGGCCTCACAGAGGTCGTGCCGCCGCGCAAAGCCGCCGCCCGCGAGCCGCGCCGCCGCGACAAAGTGCGCCGCGGCCGCGCGGCGCAGCTGCACCTGGCCGGCGGCGTCGTGGGCGTGGGGGCGGATGGAGGCGACCACCGCCTCCCCGCGCTGCAGCTCGACCACAGCCAGCCAGAACCAGTCTTCTCTGGTCAAAAAAGGGGCCGCCGCGGCCGAAGCTGCCTGCGCCAGCGCCTCGCCGCCGCCGCGCAGCGCCGGCGGGAGCGCATCGCACGCCGCGTCGGCGCACTCGCGCGCCGCCGGCCAGCAGCGCTTGCCGGCTGCGGCGCGTGCGAGCCGCGCCCAGAGCTCGATGCTGGGGGCTGGCAGCTGGGCGAGCAGCGCCATGGCGCCGCGAAGCGACTGCAAGGTTTTGCATGGTGCCAGTTTCAATGCGCGGATGAGTGTGTTTGGCAATGATGCCTGGATCCTGATGCAGGCTTGGCAGAACGAATGCCATTGGGCAGCAGCATGGCAACGAATACAGCACGCGCCGCCGCCCCACCCCACCCCACACACCTGATCTATCTTGGCGGCGGCGGGGGCGTCGGCCGGCGCAGGCGCAGCGGATACCGCCTCGACTGCGGACAGAACCCTGTTGGTGATCTCCAGCGCCCCTCCTGCCGCCGCTCCTGCCACGGCGTTCGCGGGTGCGGCGGGGCCTGCCACGGCGCTTGCAGGGGCGGCACCCGGTGCCGCCGGCGCGCCGGCAGCGCTGCCGCGCAGGTGTTGCAGCCGAGCGAGCGCCTGCAAAAGGGCCTGCGGCACAGCCGCCCCCGCCCCCGCTGCGAGCGTGCCCCGGCAGGCGGCCGCCGCCTCGGCCAACAGGGCTGTGAGGGCCGGCGGCTGGCCGGGCGAAGCGAGGCGCGCTGGCGCGTCGGGGCACGAGGCGGCTGTGTGCGGTTGGGGCAGTTGGCTGGGTCTCAGGTGTGGGGTCGTTGCGCGCCTCTCGCCGTCCCAAGTGAGGACCGCATGTTGCCGTTTTGCATGCTGACCAGCCACCGCATGGCAGACCGCCACCCAACCCCCACCTACCCGTGCGCTGGCGTGCCTCCCGCAAGTCGCAGTACCAAGGGACCAGCCCCTTTCCGAACACCAGCTCTGGCGGCAGCGCGACCAACAGCCCGCCGCCGCCGCCGCCGCCGTCGGTCGCGATTGCTGCACCCGATGGCTCGGCCGCGCCCGCCGGCCGCAGCAGCTGCAGCAGCGCGGTGTGCTCTGCCCCCTTGGCGACCGCCTCGGCCAGCCGCGCCGTCACCCGCCAGCGCGCCTCCGCGACGGCGCCGACAGCGGCGGCGCTTGCAACTGGTTGCAGAGGAGCAGGCTTGCCTGCGGCCGCGCCCTGCTGAGGGGCGGCGACGGAGCCTGCTGTTGCTGCCGCCGTCGCCGGAACAGAAGGGGCAGCGGGCGTTGGGCCTGGCGCGTTGGCCGCGGCCAAGGCTGCCCCCGAAAGCTCGAGAATCCGCTGCAGCAGCGGCAGCAGGACGGGCAGCGCCTCGGCAAAGCGGCCCGCCTGCAGCAACGGAAGGTAGGCGTTCCACGCAGTTGCCGCGGCATTGACGGCGCGCCACGGCTCGCGAGCTTCGACGGCGAAGCGCGCGCTGTCGAGGAAGCCCTGGTGTGGCGGTGCGGCGGCGCGTTGTGCGGTCATTTATGAATACGGCTTGGCGCGCGCGTGCAAAGGCCGTTTCAGCTGTTAGAGAAATGGGCAAGGTTCAGCGGCGGCCAAGCGAGGGGTCCAGACAGCGCGGCGGCGGTCGGACACGGCCGCAACAGCTCCCCTCGCACGCACCTCTGCGGCGCGTCGTTGCAGTTCCTCCTCCGTCGCCGCCGCCGCGCGCACGCCGCCGTCGTCCGCGACGCACCCCTCCCCCTCCCTCGCCGGCGGCAGGGGCTGGGCGCGCGCGCGTTTGAGCGCGGCGAGGCAGGCCTCCGCCTCGGCCAGCGCAACCTCGGACTGCAGCGCTGTCATCTCCCGGTCAAGGGCGGGGCTCCAAGGCGCGGCGAGGACAAAGGGCGCGGCGTCGCGCACGGCGCCGTCGAGGCGCGCCGCCCAGGCAACCTTGCGGCAGGTTGGGCGAAGAGTGGTGGGGCATCGTCGTTTTGCCCGGTTTCAGCGCATGCCAAGCGTGTGCAGCACAAAGCAGCGGGCCCGTTAAGCACTCCTGCACCCCAGCAGGCAGCCTTGTAAGTTTGACTGATGGCGCTGCCGTTCACAGGCTCCCCCAAGCACCTTGACCACGTCTGCCCACAGACAGGCCCTCGTCCTCGCCGCACGCTGCGCAGGCCCCTGCTGCCCCCCCGCAGCCGCGTCCGGCGGCGGCGGCGCCGCCAGCGGCAGCGACGAGAGCTTGGCGATCGCCTTCTCGAGGTGCTCCGCGCGCGCGCCCGGGCTGTCGGCGTCGCGGGCGCGCTCTATCAACGCGAGCGCGGCGTCCTCGGGCCCTCCAGAGTCCAGGTGGCCGCGCGCGCGAAAGGCGCGCTCCAGCGGCAGCAAGTGCCTGGTTTTTTGTGCGGGCTGGGTGTCAGCAGCAAGGCCTAGTTGGCGGCGGGTCCTGCAGCAGCACGGATCGTGCCAGCCGGGGCGCGTCTTAGCATGTGTGCATCCTAAAGGCCCCAGCAGCCGCGGCGGCGGCGGGGCCTCGCCTGTCCAGCGGCCGCTCGTATCCCGCCTGCGCCTGCTCCTCGGGCGGCGCGGTGTAATCCAGCGCCAGCGCGTCCCGCACCTCCCTGGCGGCCTGTAGGGTGGGTGAGTACTCACATTGAGTAATCGCTCAGCGCGCAGGCAGGCTTTGCAGCGGCCATCCAGGTTCACGCGCGCGTTGCCAGATCTGTGTGACAGCCACGCGATGAGCTGGCCAGAGAGAGAGCCAGTCCAAAACGACGAAGCGGGGGCCGTCCCCCCCAACCTTGAGCAGAGCGTCATCCGCCGCCTCGCAGCGCGCCAACTCCAGGTGCAGCTGCGCCCGCAGCCGGTGCAGCGGCGACCCCACCGCCTCGAGCGCGCGCGCCGCGGCCGCAAAGGCGCGCCGCACCGCGCGCCGCGTCTGCGGCTGCAGCAGCGGCAGGCCGGCGTTCCAGGCGAGGCGCGCGGCCGAGTGGATGCCCTCCACGTCGCGCAGGCGCGCAAAGGCGGAGATGCACTCTTCCAGGCCGTCGAGCGCAGCGGTGTGCGCGGCGATGCAGCGCCGCATCGCCTCGGTGCTGGCACCTGCGGGTTTGAGCGGGTTTGAGCGGGTTCAGCCGATGCGACTCAGCGGCGAGGAAAAAGCGGCGTCACAGGCGCAGCCAAATGCCTCCACGTGCCCTCCACCCTCGGCCTGCTGCTGACCTTTGGAGCCCGGCGGGCCCGCGCCCTCTGGCAGCCGCGCCCCCGCCAGCGCCAGCGCAACCCGCGTGAGGTCAGCCCACGCCCGCGGCGCCAGCTCCTGCGCCGACGCGGCGCGAGACGCGCAGGCCTCGGCCAGCGCCGCGGCGCCGCAGAGCGCGGCGGCCCAGCCGATGCGCGCGACGGCCTGCAGGTTGACTCCCTGAGAGGTGGCCTGGGGGCGGGGGTCGACCTGCCGCAGGCATGCAGGGGTTTGCAGACTGCATGGGCTTCGGCCATCGTGCGCATGCGCATGCAAACACTGTAGGACGCTCCACACCCGCAGGCCATGGGCAAACATGCAACAAGGTGGGCCTCACCCTCAGCCAAGCCTCCTTCAGCTGCTGCGTCGCCACGGTCAGGTCGGGCCTGCACGACAAGACCCACTGCACCGCCGAAAGCGCTGCGTCCTCGTCTGCCTGAGGAACCCGCACAGGCGGCTGCACAGTGGAGGCGGGAGCCGCCGCCTCGGACGCGGCCGCCGAGTTTTTGGCAGCGCCTGCTTGTTTCCCCGCCTTGCGTGCGGTGCCTGCGGCTCCGGCGCCGGCGGTGGCGGCGGCCCCCGCCGTGGCTCCCGTGCTGGCAGCAGCTGGCGCCGGTTTGAGGGGGGGCGGCGGCGGGCCCCCGGCCGGCGCGCCCTTGGCCGCTCCGCCCGCCTTGGCTGGCGCACCGGCTCTGCTGGGCGGCATGGTGCACGATATGTGCATGGCCAGCGCGGCCGCGTCTTGCTGCAAGCGGTTTGTGGTTGAAATCGGGACGTGTTTAGCAGTAGTTTTCAGGGCTAGCCGCAGCGGTGCTGTCAAGCGGAGCGCGCGCACGCATGCCGCCGTAGTACGCACCCTGCCCTTGAGGCCGTGCCGCGCCGCCAGCTCCTGCGCCCGCCCCAGCACACGCAGCGCCTCGTCGCCGCGGCCGCAGTCCGCATGGCAAAGTGCGAGGCTGACGAGGTGGCGCAGGCGCCACTCAGGGGCCACGGCGTCGCCAGCCTTGTCCAGGGCCTGGCAACCGTGGGCGATGGGGGGTTTTTGACGCGGCGGCGGCAAGGTTACCTTATGGTGGCATGACGTCTGCGCCGGCGCTTCAGCCAGGCGCGCCACAACACTCGCCTGCACGCGGTCAGCGGGCCATGCCGCCTGCCAGCCCTGCTCCCCAATGCAACGGCCAAACCGCACCTGGCAGACGCGCTCCTGGCTGGGCAGCAGGTGGCTGCGCGCGCCGTCGCGCTGCAGCGCATGCACCGCCTGCCAGTTGCTGACCGCCCCGTTGTGCACCAGGAAAGCCAGCCGCGCGTCGGCCGCGGCCGCGTCGATGCCCTCGCATATCAGCCGCGCCGCCTCGAGGGTGGCATCGACCAGGGCTTGCCCCTTGAGCGCCGCCGCGGCGCGCGCGACGAGCCGGCCCGCGGCTAGGAGCGCGCGCACGGCGTGCTGGTCCTGCAAAAGCAGCTGCTGCTGCTTTTGCGGCTGCTGCGGCTGCTGCGGCTGCTGCGACGGCGGCGGTGGCGGCGGCGGCGCTGGCCTGCCTGTTTGCAGCGCTGCGGCGGCCGCGGCGCCCTCAGAGAAGTAGCGCCTCAGGCAGTCGCGCGCCGTGTCCAGGTCACCCGCCTGCGGCAGCGGCGGCGGCGCGGCTCGAATTCGCCGCAGTCCAGCATGCAAGAGGGGCAGGCGGCAGCTCATCAGCGCATGCAAACCTGCATGGCAAAACACACCTCGAGGGCCGTCTCCGCGCACTGGACGAGCGCCTCCAGCATGCCACGGTCCGCGGCGCCGCCACCCGCGGCGCGGCGCAGCAAGCCGTCGGCGATCGCCGCGGTATCCCTGGTGCCCGCATCCCTGGCGGCTTCCAGGCGGGCAGTAACGACCTCTGGCTTTTCCATGGCGCGGTGTGCCCGCGGTCTCGGCCGCGCACAGCGGTCGCCGATCACAAGGGCGCGCCTCAGCACGCGTGCTGTCCCTCACGGCACGATGGAATCTACCTAATGGTCGGGATCAAAACATATCTGCAGAGGTAGCTCAGCGGGAACCCAGCAGGCCGTCGAGCGTGCGCCCGCGGCCCCGCGCCCCGCGCCCGCGTGCGGCGCTATGCACGCGCCCCGCGCGGCCAGCGAGGGTCCACTTTGGACCGAGCGGGCATCAACCCGTCCTTTGCATTTCACGCAGAGCACCGTCATCCTCAGCCATACGCATACCGACACTCCGCCAGGACCCCACCGGCAGGTTTGACCGCCGGTCAACGGAGCCGCAGCCGCCGCAGCAGCCGCGGTCCACAGAACTGCAAACGGCGGGCCGGCCCGGCGTCCCCTGCTTTGAATGCATTTTGGCATGCCTACCGTGTGCGGCCCGGCCCCCGTTCCCAACCCAGGCAGAAAAGTGCACGCGCCGCGCCGCCCGACCTCTGCCACCCTGCACCGGCGCAGCTGCCCAGCCCTGAAGGACATTAAACATGCTGAGGGAGCCGGCTCGCACCGGAAATATCGCCCGCTCATGCCTAATTGACTCGTTTGACCGCCTGAATCCCGTGACGAGCCCCTCCCTTTTTGAGCCCGGCGTGCGCTGGCGCTCCGAAGCCCGTTTTCCGGAGCTATCTATTGATTCATGTTGTTCCGCTTGAGCGCCGAGCCTCGGCTGCGACCAAAAGGGTCCCACGCGGCGCCCGCTCCGCCTGGCTCGCTTCAGAGACGCGGCAGCCCCCTGAGCTGTCGGCGATCCTAAATGGGTGGCGTAAGCAACCCGTGATACGCTCTGGCGCAGCAGCGACTCGCGGGCAGCCATGCCTGTGCGCGTGATCCACCGCTCCCGGGTTAGCACGGTGCTGCTGGCCGACGCGGCCCACGTGTGCTTGGCTGGCGATAGTGAGGGAGTAGAAGCGCAGGCGGGCTGCTGCGGGCCCAGCGGGCCCGGCGGCGGGCCGGCGCTCTTTCGGGCGGCGGCCCAGCCGCACCTCGCGGCTCAGCAGCAGCCGCTGCACCACCAGCCCCAGCCCTGCCAGCTCAATGAACGGCAGCAGCAGCCGCGCATCGTGGTCAAGGTGCGAGCGGGCGCGTCGTCCAGGGGGCACTGCTGAACGGCTGGCGCACGCGGCCCGTTAGTCGCGCCCAGGTCTGCCGCGGGGCCCAAAGCAAAGCGCTGCTGGCGGCGGCCATACGCCCCCCAACCCGCCCGCTCACGGCCGCGCCGCCCCGCCCCGCCCCGCCCCCCCCTCCCACCCCCCACCCCCAGGTCTATCACAAGGCGGCCATGCAGCGCCGGCACCACCTCAACGTGTCCCGCGAGATAGCGCTGCTGACCCGCCTCGGCGCGCTGCGCGCGCAGGGCATCGTCCGCCTGCTGCGCGCCAGCGACTGCGCCGCAAACATCTACCTAACGTTTGCGGCCTGCGAGGGCGGCGACCTGTACGCCAGGATCCGGGACGGCAGCTGCCGCGCGCGCGGGGAGGGAGGCATTGTGCGGGACGTGATCGCCCCGCTGCTGCGCGTGCTGGCCGACCTCCACGCCATGCGCATCGCGCACCGCGACATCAAGTGAGCGCCGGCGCCGCCCTCGCGGCTGCGAGCGCTGACGCATCGTTGCTGCTGCCGGCCGCTGCTTGCGGGGTCGCGGCTTTGGGCGCGCGGCTGCAGCTGCCTCCCGGTGCTGCCTTGGTTTCGGCTCTGCCCCGTCGCCCCAAAGGCCCGCCTACGTTTCACCAGCCCCAACGCCTGCCGTTTGACCACACCCCCTGCCCCCTCCCCAGGCCCGAGAACATATTTTTCGAGGCCGACGGCAGCCTGGTCCTCGGCGACTTTGGGCTTGCCATCAACCTCGGCAACGACGTGGCGGTGTCGCGGGTCGGCACGCCGGAGTACATGAGTCCCGAGTAAGCGGCCCGGCCGCGCGCGCCTGTTGACCGCGTGCTCCTGCACAGCCGGGGCTCAGCGGCGCGTGCGCACGCGCTTGCTCTGCTGCCGTTTGAACGCCTCGGCGCGCGGCCCGCCGCTGTCTCAGTGGAGACAGGGGCGCGCCCGTGCTCCGGCGAAGGGCGAGGCCGGCAGGGCGGCCGGCGGGCGCCACATGTGACAACGCGTCACCCCCCTCCCGCGCGCTCTCCCTCCCCGCCCGCTCGCCAGGGTCATCTGCCTGCCCACCGCCAGCGAGGTCGCCGCCGGCGCCCCCCGCGCGGCCGGCGCGCGGCCCTACGGCGACGCCGTTGACATTTGGGCCGTTGGGGTCTTGGTGTACGAGCTCATGTGCGGCGCCACCCCCTTCCGCCACCGCTGCCCCGAGCTGGCCGCGCTGCTGACCCAGGCCGGCGTGCGCGAGCCGCTGCCGCCGGGCACCAGCCCGGAGTGCGCGGCGTTCGTCGACGCGGCGCTGGACGCCTCGGCGGCGACGCGGCCGACCGCGGAGCAGATGCTGCGCCACCCCTGGGTGCTGCGGCACTGCGCCGCCGGCTCGGCCGCCGCGCCGGCGCGCTCAGCGTGCGAGCGGCCGGCGCGGGAGGCGGCCCGCGTTGTTTGCCTGTCGTCGGTCCCGCCGCTGCGCTCCGCGAGCGACAGCAGCAGCAGCAGCGACGGCGGTGCCGGCGGCAACGGGGGCTGCAGCAGGGCGGTTGCCAGAGGCGAGGAGGCCTTCTGGCCGCCGCCTGCCTTGAGCGCGCCATTGGCGTCCGGCCCCTTGGGCAGCAGCGCGCACCGCCGCCTGGCGGCCCAGCCGTTGCTGAGCCCCGTGAACAGCGCGCCAGGCCCCGTGACGGCGGGCTCCACGGGGCACGAGGCGCCCCCGGCCAGGGCGCGCACGCCGGCGCCCCGCCTCAACCACGCCGAGGTGCTGGGGCCGATGCTGGCGCGGCGGCAGAGCGTTCTGTCGCGGCCCGCGCAGCCGCAGCTGAGGGCGGACCCCAGGCAGCGGCGCCCCAGCCTGCCGCTGTTCGCCATGCAGCACGCCACGAGCCTCGGCCTGCCCGGCGCGCACGGCTCCCTGGGCGCGCCTTGCATGGGCCCCGCCGGCGGCTGGGCCGGCGGCTGGGCCGGCGGCCGCGGCGGCCGCCCGCGCGTTGAGCGGGAGTGCATCAGCGGCGCGGCGAGCAACGTCAGCGAGCTTGGGGGCGAGAAGAGCACCACCGGTGCCGTGTGCTGCTCGATCACCGCGAGCCAGGTGCAGCGCAGCAGCTTCTGCAGCGGCGCAGGGGAGCTCGGCCACAACGGCGCCTCCACTGAGGGGCACGCGCTGGTGCCGGCAGCCGCCGGCTGCGACACGTGCAGCAGCCGCAGGGGCACGTGCGGCAGCGACAGCGGCGCCAGCGACAGCGGCGCCAGCGACGGCAGCGCCAGCAACGGCAACGCCAGCGGCGGCTGTCGCAGCAGCCGCGAAAGCGGCACAGGCGGCGGCGGCCTCCGCCTGCCCCGGGATGACACCAGCTTTGCAGGCAGCGACAGCACCAGCCGCGTGCGCCGCGCGGTGGGGGAGCAGCTGATTCAGATGGAAGATCTGGGGTTTGCGGACGCCTCTGGCCGCTCGGTTCCCGATCGCGACATCCGCGACGTCGCCGCGCAGCAGCTGCTGCTGGCCAGCCAGTTCCTGGAGCGGCGGCGCAGGGAGCAGGGGCTGCGGCCCGGCTCGCCGCTGCCAAGCGCGCCGCCCGTCCGGCCGCTGCAGTGGGGGCCGATTCCCGAGGGTGCTGGTGCAGGCGCCAGTGCTGGCCCCGACAGCGGCCGCAGCAGCCGTAGCAACCCCAGCACTCGGCGCGCCAGCAAGTGCGGCTGGGACAACGCCGCAGAAAGAGCCGCGGCGGCCAGCCCGCAGCCTGACGCAGCCAGGAAAGTTGTCTGGGCCCCTACAACACCCGTGGCGGTGACGCGGCCGGCGACGGCGCCCAGCGCCAGCAGCAGCGAGCTGCCGCACGTCACAACCGGCGGGGGCGCGCGGGCCAAAGCAGACAGGCAGCCGCCCGAGGCGGAGCCGGCGCGTGCGGCGCAGCCGCGGCAGCCGGTGCTGCGGCACTTGCTTGGCTGTTTCTGCGCCTCTCCCTTGGTGGTCCATGCTTGAGCACTGCCGTTGATAGGTTTGACCGTCCGAGTCCTCGCGCAGCGGTTGCACCCCAGTGCCTTGCCTGCGCCGCCACCCGGCCGCATCAACAGATTGCTGGCCTGCCCCTTTGCCAGGTTGGGTTCCGAGGCTGGCACTAAGCGGGACGGGCGCCACACGCCGAAAAGGTGCCGGCATACCAACACACCCCAAGCCCGCGTGCAGCCAATTTCTCCACGCACCAACCAACCACCCCATCACTGAGTCCGCCCTTGGCTCCCAGCTGAGCTCGCGCCGGTTTTGCTCTTGCGGCGGCCCTTCCCCCCCACACCTGCCCGATTGCCGAGCGCGGAAGCAGCAGTGCGCACATTTTGGCGCAGCAGGTGCTGCTTGCCTCGGCACACAATTTGGGACAGGCAGGCAAGTGGGCCAATATGCTCCAACGCTTGCCTCGGATTGGGTTGAACTGCTTACTGATCCGTCATGCGTTGTTTGTGTGCTATCTTGGCTGTGTTTACCTGCGCGCGTTTGCTTGACGACCTCTCTCTCTCAACCAGGGCTGACGTCGTTCCCCCCTAAACCGCTTTTTGCACCCTTGCACGTCACTTGCTCGGAGCCAACGGCCCCCCCCCTTCTTCACCCGAGCTTCACTTCTTCAGGCTCCAGCCTGCCACCAGCCACGCCCTCCCCACTTCACCAAAACTGCGACTTGACAAGCCCGGGCGCCGCGCGGCCCCGCCCCAGCGAATCTGGAACAGCGGTGCCCAGCGCCGCTGCCAGCCGCCGCCGCCGCCGTCCGCTGGCCACCTTTGAACCAACTGCCGCTTTCCAGACGCGCCGCCGGTGCATTCGCGACCCCCCCGCGGGTTTTGAGATCAGTCAGTTCGCCTCGATGTCTGCGTTGGAGCGCACGAGCGCTTTGAGGCAGCCAAACAGCAGCGCCTTCTCCGCCGCCCGCACCGCTTGCGGCACATTGCCGCGTGTATCCCCCCTTTCCGGGCCCTTCCACCGTCTCCCATTTGCTTGCCGCATGCCTTGTCGAGGATGAGACCAGGGTAATTTGATTCCACGGAGCAGCAGCTGCTTAATCAGTTCGTTACTGGGCATACAGACGAAGCAAAGGCGTTGAGAAGATACGGCGCGTTGACACGGCGACGCTGCCGGCGCGGCCGCCCCGATCCAAGGGGGCAGCCGGGGCGGCGGGGCAGGTGCCGACAAGAGCGGCACGCGCGCGCTCGGGCCCGCCTCGGTGCGCGGCGCAAATGCTATGCAGCCCCGTGCGGTCGGGCTGTGCGTGTGTTTCCATTATGCATTGTGCGCCCGCTGCGCTTTCGAGCAGTGCCGACATCCCCCCAATGATGGCGGCGGCTTGCAGACGCCGAGGCGGCAACCGCCAGCGGCGCTGCGGCCCCCGGCGGCCGACCCGCGGGGCACAGCTGCTGGGGCGCCCGCCGCCCACGCGCACTGCGCCGCTCACCACTGCATGCGGCGCGCCCACCAGCTCTGCGGGTCCCGCCGCACCGCGCGCTTTGACAGCTCCGTCCACAGCAGGCCAAAGCCCAGAAAGCCCAGCTGGGGCAGCCACGCCACGCCGTTGAGCGTGAAGGTCGTGAAAATGGGCTGGGGTTAGGGGGGCGGGAGCGTTTTGTTTAGGGGGCGGCCGCGTGTGGGGGCTTGGGAATGGGCCAAGCTTGAGGGGGCTTGAAGCTACATGTGCTTGCTATGGGCAAAGGCATGCAGCAGGCCTTACACTCAGCCCGCCGCAAAGGACCCAGTACCGCCGAGCCCAGAACCCGCACCTGCAGGAACGGCACATACGTCACCACCAGGATCGTGGCCAGGCTGATGGCCACGCCAAACAGGGTGATGGGGTTGCGGAAGATGCCGTGGCGGAAGATGGACACCTGGCGGGTCTTGCACTGCGGGGAGGCGCAAAAGGGGCGGGGCGGCGCCGGCGGGACGAGGGGAGCGTTGAGAGCCGTGGCGGGACAGACCGGGCTGGCCTGCCCTTTTTCGGTGCCTCCTCCATGCCAGGGATCAGCGGCACGGCCCCGCCCTCATCTCCGCCGCCGCCGCCACCCGGCAGCCCAACAAAACAACGCCCCTCCCGACACAGCGACGGCGCAGCAGCCCTGCCGGAACTAAAAGCCATGCTCCATGCAAACCCCATGCCGAACCGGCTCCCTTTAAGCAAGCACACGCGCCTCCCCACCCTATCCCCCCAGCACTCACCATGAAGATGTGCCAAAACTGGCACATGACCAGGGTGCAGTACCACGCCGACTGGGACTCCCAGTAAATGCGCTCCTGTATGTCGCCTGCGGTTGTGTTTCGCGCGCGGTTGCGCTTTGTCAACTTTCTCAGCTTTCGGCGGCGCAGCAGGCACCGCTCAGCCGCCGCCGCCCTGCCGCTGCCGCTGCATTTTGCTGGGGCCTGCGCCAGCACTTTGAGCCGATTCGGCAGGGCGGCCTCGAAACCGCAAGGCCGTTTTGCAAGGCTGCCAGTTGGGCTTGGGGTTGTTTGAAAACCCACGTGCTGCGGCCCATCGTCGAGGCGGCCCCATCCCAGGGCCCAACCCCCTCTCATGGCGCACCCGTCAGCGTCTGGCACTGCTGCTTCCCGTCCGCGCCGTTCACGCACTTCCAGCCCTCAAACGGCGGCGCGGCCGCCGTCCAGTGTGTGTTGCCGGTGTTGTAGATCCAGGCGAGGGGCACGCCGTGCCACCAGAAAACGGTGAAGTACGACAGCATGCACAGGACGCCCTGCGGTCGGGGACGTCGGGGCGGGGGGCACGCGTGGGGAGGAGGGAAGGTTCTATAGGAGAAGAGGTTTGAGGGCTTGGACACCCCAACAATGCTGGCTTTGCTTGCGCCCATTGCGATGAGCTGGCGGCGCGCGGGCCACGCGCGCCGCCCCCAAAACAGCCGCGACGGCGCATCAGCAAAAACGCCCCACCTGCCACATGCCGGCTATGAGGTAGGCGTAGCGGATGAGGGGCCCGTCGATGAGCCGGTCCTCCGCCAGGTCGCGCGGGGGGCGGTCCATAACGTTGGACTCTGCGCCCTCATAGGCCAGGCTGGAGGGGAGGGGGGCGGGGGTGGGGTGGGGTGGGGGTCGTCGGGCGGGTTACTGGGGACTGCTGGGCGGTTTTGGGCCGATCTTTGCATGCAAGCATCGTTTGCTGTGATGCGGGGCGCGCGCGCGCACGCGCTCGCACCTGATGGCCGGGCCCTGCTCTGTCAGCAGATCGATGGAGAGAATCAGCAGCCCGCTCAGCCCTGCGCGCGCGCGCGGCGGGAAAGCAGGTGGGCGGTTGGGCTGGGGCTTTGACCAGGGGTGGCTGCGAGCGCAGGCGCACAAGGCTCTGCTGCGCAGCAATTCGTTTGGTGCCAGTTAAAAAGCCAGGCACAGCGGGGCTTGGACAGCCTTTGGGGCTGGGACAACTTCTGCGGCTGTCGCGTTTGAAGGGCAGCCCCATGGCGCCCTTAATTCCAATGCCCGCTCATCCCACCAAAGCCGCAACCCACCCAGCGGCATGTTGAGCACCAGGTTGAGGAACAGCGGCACCACCTCGGGCGTGGCGTGCGTCAGCGTGTAGGCGATGGTCTTCTTCAGGTTGTCTGGGGGTTGGAATGGGGGGGGGTCCAGCGCGCGGCGGCGTGCGCGTTTGCATTTGTGCGTGCCACTCAAACGCGCGCAGCGTTGCGGCCCTCCACCTGCAAACCCATTTCTGCGCGCGCCCCCACGGTCCCCCGAAATGCCAGCGCGGCGTCGAGGCGAGGCGCCGGCGCCGCGGTTCAGCCCCCCGCCCCGCACCGTAGATGGTGCGCCCCTCCTCGATGGCGTTGACTATGGAGGGGAACTGGTCGTCCATCAGAACGATGTCCGCCGCCTCGCGCGCCACGTCTGGGGTTGGGGTGGGTGGGTTTTTTTGGTGGAGGAGAGCGGGAGGGGTTGGAGGTTGCTTGGGTCGAGTTGGTTTTTCGGAGTTGGGGGCAGCTCGGCGTGGGGATGGGCCGGCTGAGGTTTTGGACTGTAAAGCGACCCAAATGGGGCGCAACAACACAGTGGGCACAAAGCAGGCCTGCCAACGCGCGCGCTCGCGCCTCACCAGAGCCGCCCTTGCCCATGGCGACGCCGATCTGGGCGCGCTTCAGCGCGGGCGCGTCGTTCACGCCGTCGCCCGTCACGGCCACGACCTGCGGGGTTGGGTTTTATGGGTGCACACGTGCGCACGCACGTGTGTGTGTGTGTGTGTGTGTGTGTGTGTGTGTGTGTGTGTGTGTGTGTGTGTGTGTGTGTGTGAGCGTGAGAGGGAGCACGCCTTTGACGCAGCCAGCAGCTCGGCCAAGCGTTGTATGACAGCAAGCAGCGGCGCCGGCAGTGGGCCGCCGACGGGGGGGCCCATCCAACCCCCCCACCTCTCCGAGGCGCTGAAGGTTCTCCACGATCTGCAGCTTCTGCTGGGGGCTGGTGCGCGCAAACACGATCTCCGGCTGCGGGGCGGCGTCGCGGGGTTGCGGGGTGCGGGGTGGTGTGTGCTGGCTGCGCGCCCAAACCCCGAATCACAGCACAGATGGCAGGCAGGCTTGGGGGCGTGGCGGGGGCCACACAGCCCAGGATGGCGCTTTTGCTGGTTCGGATTGCTTGTGGGGATGGCAGCGGGGAAAGACCCGGCATTTAAAAGGCGGAAGCTTCCCCCCACCTTGATGAGGATCTGATCCCACTCCTCCTCGGTCTTGAGCTCCCTGCAGGAAGGAGGTTATTTGCCAAGAAAAAATGGCTTGAGTGAACGCGCCCGCAAAGCGCAGCTGGGGCCCTGTGGGTTTCGAGGCTGCTGCACGGGCGCGCAGCGGGACGCCAGCCCACGCCGCGCTCTGGAAAAAAGCCCCAGGCAGGCCGCGGCCCCAGCCCACCGGATCTGCGTGCCCGTCACCACCACCGCGCCCACGCGCTCGTCGGACAGCGGCACGGAGCCGATGGGCAGCCCGTCCTGCGCCGCCACCTCGCGCGGCGTCTGGAGGGTCACGATGCCGACCTGGGGGGGGGGCAAGAGGATTGCATGGGTGCACGGTGGGCTCATGCTTCTGGTGCATTGACTCAACTGCAATGGCACGGCATGCTTGTTCGTGCGCGCCGTTCGCAGCGTTCGCCCAGGGTCGCAAGCGTCCGCCCGCCCCCAAATTGCGGCGCAGACGGCCCCGGCCCTACCCCCCCCAACCTTGCGCGCGATGGCCTCTGCAGTGAGGGGGTGGTCGCCCGTGACCATGGCCACGCGGATGCCGGCGCTGCGGGCACGTGCGCGGTTGCGCGGTGTTGTTGGTCCCGGAGTTTGCTTTCATTGCCGTGCCCACCCTTTGCGTCCCAGCCCAGCCCTCAACCCCAAGACTGAACCCTGACCCCTCAACCCTGGATCCCCACAACCCCTGACACTCCCCCCCTGGCCCCTCACTTGCGGCAGCGGTCCACCGCCTCCAGCACGCCCTCCCTTGGGGGGTCCACCAGTGATATCAGCCCCAGGAACACCAGCCCGCTGGACAGGGCGGATTCGTCGGCGGCGCGGTAGTCATCGTGGCGCTGCGCGGGGACAATCCTGGGGTTTGGTTTTGGTGTGTTTGTTTGGGGGGGGGGTGTTTGTGTTGGTTTGCTTTGTGGAGTTGTTGGGCTGTTTGCAGCGCTATCAATCCAGCCTAAAACGCAAAAAGCGTGGTTGGCTGTCTCCAAACGGCAGGAGTCGGCAATGCACATGCAGAGTGGCTTTGCGTTCGCAGCGCCTGCGCCCAAAGCGGGGCGCGGGCGCCTTTGCGCTTGGACACGGCCGCGGCGCTTCCACTCAGGAGCGCGTCTCACTTGTAAGCAAAGCCGATGACGCGCTCCCCCATGAAGCCGCAGCTCTCGTAGGCCCCCATCATAGAAGACTTGAACTCCTGGTTTGGGGGGACGGGGGGGGGGTGCGCTCGTCCAGTGTGCTACCAAACCTCCCATCCCCCTCAAAGCCAACGGCAACTCCACCGAAAGCAGTGACCCCTACCCTGCCCCAGCCCCCAGCCCGTGGCCCCAGCCCCCTCAGCCCCCCACCTCGTCGATCGGCTTCTCCGTGCGGTTGTGCATGTGGTGGGTGCACTTTGTCAGCACAATCTCGGGCGCGCCCTTCATCATGATGACGTTCTTGGCTGCGCGCGTTGGGCGGTTTTGGTTTTTTTTTTGCGGGTTCAATGGGGGTAAAGGCAGTGCATGGTGGATGCCAGCGCAAACAGACGCGCAGAGCAGCCACGTCTGTGTGCACGTACGCGCACAACCCAAAGCAGCCTGCTCAGCACCCCCCTGCCAAAAACCCAGCGCTGCCGCGCACCGGGGTCGCCGGGGCACTGCGTCACGGTGATGGCCCACTTGTTCGCAGAATTGAATGGAATGTCAAAGATCTGGAAGGGTTTTTTTGCATTCGGGTTCGGTGGATTAGCTTGCACTTTTTATGCAGAAGATCTGCTTTACCTTGCGGGCATGCCTGCGACTGTTGGCAGCCGCGCAGCCTCGAAAAACAGCCCCCCAACTTCCAAGGGCACTCACGATCCTGTACGCACGGCGCAGGATGTGGCTCGGGATGCGCCGGTCGCAGTAGCGCAGCAGGCCTGGAGGGTTGTTTGCAGGTCGTGATTGACTGATTGGCCCAGCGGTCAATTATGGGGCCCGCTTTGTCAGCCTATTTAGCCAAGGGCGTTCCTCTGCAGAACGCTGCAACTGCCGCGCTTCCGACGGCCCAAGGCCGCCCCGCCAAAGGGCGCCGGGCCGCCCCACCGCCCCCCCAAACGCACCGCAGTCCGTTGCGTCCCCCAGCATCTTGCGGTCGTTGGGGTCCACTCGCATGGTGGGCACGGCAACGGCGACAGAGCCGGCGCCGGCAGCTGCCCGGAGGCAAAGGCGAGGGGCGGGGCATTTGTTGGTGTGTGCAGGAATTGCGTGCGGCCTCCATCCCACAGCTGGCTGCAAACTGCATCAGGATGCTGGCGGCTCGAACCAGCAAAGCCGCACCCTCGACAGCACCACCAAGCCAAGCCAAAGCGGCAAAAGCGCCGGTGCGCGGCCCCCCACCTGAAGCGTCGTCGTACTTGGACTTGTTGCAGACCGTCGCCACCGTCAGCAGCTGAGTCAGCGTGGAGCTGGCGTCCCACGACACCGCCTCGACCGATGAGGGGCACTGCATCGCCAGCGGCGCGATGGGGGCCTTGGCCCCGCTAGAGCTCCTGAGCGCGGCGGCAATTGTGCAGGGCGTGCGGCAGCGTTGGATTTTGGTGTTGCGGAGGCTGCTTTGTTGGCGTGCCGGCTTTCGGTCCCATCACTGCAGCGGCCACGGCCTCGCGCGCTGCGCGAGGCGGCTCACCCGACGCCCGCCCCTGCCGGGCCCGCCCCGTCGCCCTCCTTGAGAGTTGCCAGGTGCACGGCGGCGCCGTGCGTGGTCACGTCGAACGTGCCGTCGCCGCGCGGCCGGCTGACGCGGCCGAGCGCCATGCTTGCGGCCATGTCGGTCAGGGAGGTGCGGCGCAGCGAGGCGTTGCTGGCATACGGCGTCAGGCCAGCAGGTGAGGTCACGTCGGATGCGGCTGGATCATTTCGGAGGGAGGGGGGTAAGAGGTCAGGAGGAAGGTGCGGTTGGTTGGAGGCGGCTTGTTGTCACCTAAGCAAGGCCAGCAAGCTTCCCAGCTGTCCGTTGCACCCTTGCTGCAAGCTTCTGCCGCAGGCCTATGTTGCAACCCTGCGGGGCAGGCCTTGGCTGGCCCCCTCGGCCCCTGAAACGCGGTGCCCAGGGCCCGCTCACGATTCTCTACGGCGGCACGCCCCGGGCGGTAGCTGGTGCTGGCCAGCCCCTTTGAGAGCCGCGACAGCGCGCCACCCGCGCTGCGCCGGGACATGCGGGACAGCTTGGCGAGGCGGCTGGCGCGCTCCAAAACAGGCTCCGGTGCCTGCGCGCGCGCGGGGGTATTTGTACAAAAGCTTGGATGGAGGCGGCGGCTGCACCGTTGCTTGCCGAGCGTGTTGGCGGTTCCACCAGCTGGCTGGGCTAGGCGGGCAGGCTTCAGGCTTCCGTCTGCAAAGCCCCTCAACGCCCCAGCCGCCCCGCATTCAGGCGCGGAAAACCCCAGCGCCTGGGCGCACGCGCCCCTGCCTCCCGCGCCTGCGGCGGCGGCTGGAAGTGGCTGCCGTCGTGAAGCTCCTGGTTGGCCCAGACGTTGCCCACAGACATGCGGTTCTGGGTCAGGGTGCCGGTCTTGTCGCTGTTCAGTTTGGTTGAGAGGGAGTGGGGTGGCGGGGCTTTGTTTATCAGGCACGAATCACAGCAACCGAGCGAGTTTTGCAGTGCAGGCACCAGGGGCAAGGGAGTGACGGCCGATGAATGCAACCTTGCAGGCGTCGGCCGACAGGCTGGCAAGCAGGTTATGCAGCAGTGGCCGGCAGCCCCCACCTGGCGATGATGGTGGCCACGCCCAGGTTCTCGATGATGTCGGTGCGCTTGATCAGCACGCGCCGGTCGCGCAGCCGCAGCGCGGTGAGCGTCAGCAGGCTGGTCACGGTCGCGGGCAGGCCCTGGCGGCGCGGCGGGTGGATGTTGGATGCCGCTTGGAGCCGAAACAAACTGGGGCTTGCAGCGTGCGGGTTGGCAGCAAGCGCACAAGACACGCACGCGGCATGGAGTTGACAGTCAGTGCCGCTGTTTGATTGCAAAGCCTGGACCTGGGCAATCAAGGTGACTCACCTCGGGGACGTTGGCCACGATCACCAGGATGAAGCCGTTGACAAATGCTGGGGGTTTTCATGGGGGAGGGTGGTGCACAGGCACGCTTGTTTAGCTGCTTGCCGGCCGCTTGGCAGCGTGCAGGGGGCGGAACATGCCACCCCAAAACCGCCACTGCATCGGGCCCAAAACCCTCCTCGCAAGCCCCCCCTTGAAAGGGTCCCAAACGGCGTGTGTGCGTGTCACCCACCGCTCAGCGGGTTCATGCGGCGGCCCAGGCCAATGGCGAACAGGAGCATGCCCATAGTAAACGCGAGGATGCCAACAAACCAGACCAGGCGGTGGACCTCAACCTGGGATTGGGGGCGGCAAAGGTGGGTTTTTGAGGCTGAGAGGCTTTCATCCCGCGCCGCTCTCGGCGTGCCGGCTGCATAAGCAGCAGCAGGCATACTCTGCTGTGCCGCCCCGCGGGACCCCCACAGCCCCTGCTCGCCCTCCCACCTGCAGCGTTGAGCGGTGGGTGCTGGTGCCGGACGCCAGCGTCGCGATCTTGCCAATCATGGTGTTGTCGCCTGTTTCATTTCAGGGGCCCGCTTTTGCGTTTCAGCTCAACTCACGGCAGCACAGCAGTACGGTAACGGCTGCAAAGCTCGGCCCAGGACGGAGAGCAGCAACCGCTGCTGCCGCCGCGCTGCGCGGTCAGCCGCCACGTCTGGCTGCTCAGGGGCGCGCGGCGGCTCAAGAGCCTCCCCCTCCCCGCCCCGCACCTGTGCGGATCACGATGCCGCGGCCCTCGCCGTTCATGGCCAGGCTGGACATGAAGACCAGGTTGCCAGCCTCTGCGGGTTGCGTTAGTTTGGTGCGCGCTTGTATGCAGGGCGGCGGGGTGGGCGGCCTGCGGTGGGAGGCAATCGCTGCTTGCGAGGCGCGTCTTGCGCGACCGCTGAGCCGGCAGCCGCCGCGCAGCCCACGAGCCCCAGCCGAGTTTGCAGCCCCGGTTGCCGCGCACCCGCCGCCGCGTCGTGGTGCCGCTCCACCGTGGCGGCCACCAGGTCGCTCTCCCCCGTGAGCGAGGAGCACTCCACCTTGAGGTCAAAGGACTCGATGATGCGGATGTCCGCGGGGATGCTGGGGGCGGGGCGCGTGTTGTTGGGGTTGTTTGTTTGCGCGCATTTCTTTGTCAGGGCGTCTCGGCTGCTTGGACCAGCCGACACCCCCCGAAGCACCCGCCTTTTTCAAACGTCCCTCGACCACCCAACCGGCGCCCCCATTCCTCACCCCCCCCAAATCCCACCCCCTCCCCCCACCGCCACTCACCGGTCCCCCAGCCGCAGCGTGACCAGGTCCCCGGGCACCAAGTCGTGCGCCTCCACCTTTGTTGGCTTGCCGTCGCGCGTGACCGTGCACTGCGCGGGCATCATGGCCTTGAGGGAGGCCATCACATTGGACGCGGAGCGCTCCTGGAAGTAGGACATGGTGCAGCTGCGCGCGCGAGGGCGTTTTGCACAAACGGGGCCGGCACGTTAACAGGCAACCTTTTGTTTGCATCCAGCTGGGGCTTGTGATGGGAGACTGGACTGCACTGCGCGTTCGAGGCAGCAGTCCAGCTCAGCAAAACACGTGCCATTTCGTAAGAGCGCGCCCCCGCCCGCCCCCTCACGTCAGCGTGACCACGACGATGAGGGCGGTGGCCAGGATGAGGTTGTTGCGGTCCCGCGGGGACTGCAGCGCGTAGGCCATGTAGGTGAGGGAGCCAGCCACCACCAGCAGCGCCATCAGCGGGTTGGTGAACTGGCAGGGCGGTTTTGTTTGTTTGTTCGGGGGCCGCATGCGGGTGGGTTGGCGGCCGTGGCGCTATAAGGTGTGGGCAGCCCCCTCCCCCGAGATGAACTCTGCACTGCATGGGCCGACCAACGGTCGCCGCGGTTGCTGCATGCATGGCCCGCTGCCACAGCAACCATGGTGGCGCCAGCGCTTGCCCCCTCTCGGGCCTGACCGCAGCCGCACCTGCAGCAGAAACTTGACGATCTCTGACTTCTCCTTGGGCGGCGTGAGCCGGTTCAGGCCGTGCTGCTCGCGCAGGCGCTTCACCTGCATGTGAAACGGCAACATGCGCGTCGGGGCGCGTGCAGACGGCCGGCTCGTCCTGCCATGCATACCGCCGCATGCCCCTGCCGCATGCGCGCGCATGCGGCGCACCTGATCGCTCGTGAGCCCCTTGCTGTTGACCGGCGAGGGCCAGTCGACCGCGGTGCCGAAGCGCGCCGCCACCTCCTGCGGCGACAGCAGGTGCTCGTCTACGGTGTACGCACCGCGCTCGGCGACCTTGTCGGCCTCGCCTGCGTGCGGGACGGGTTTTCGGGATTAGGGCTGGCCCGAAGGGCGCCGTTCGCGGCGCAGGGCGGCGGCCGTGATGGCTGAGGCTGCGCGCGGTGCGTGCGCCGCGGTCAAGCCGGCCGGCCCTGCCTGCGGGGCGCACCTGGCGGCTCTGCCGGTGCTCCGTTGGGCGTGACGCCATTCTCCACCTCCAGGGGCTTTCGCCCGAAGCGCGGCATGTGTGGCCCGACCTGGGCAGATCTTCCCCGGCGGGGTCGCGCTCCTTTCGCAGCCCGGGGTCCCGATCGAGATTCGCAAGGCCGATCCTGTAAATGCGGCCGCGCGGTCTGGCTCCGCCGCTGTGCTGATGATGTTCCGAGCCCAAACCCGTGCCGACGGTGGGCGCGGTATGTGGGCGCGGTATGTGGGCGCGGTATGCGGGCCCGCCCGATCCAGGTTCGAAGTGCAAGGCGGGCCCGTAGGGGGCGGGCAGGGTGGACCCAGGCTGGACCCGCCGCAGCTGCCCGACCAGTCATCAGCTGGAGCGGCCTGCGAGCGACCACCCGGCGAGCTCGACCGCCGGTGGGGAATGAGGAGCGCTCCCGCCGCCAGCGACAGCCAGCGACAGCCAGCGACAGCCAGCGACAGCCAGACGCCGCCGCCTGCCGCTGAGCAGGGCTTGCGCCGATCGTCGACGAGCGCCTTTGACCGGTCCGCCCTCCCCCCGGGACCACGCCTCAACATACCCTGATGAGTTACAACCTGCCTGACGGAGCAGCACGCTACTCCGTCAGGCAGTCTAGCAGCATGCGCGGCTGCGGAGGCCTGTGTCGCTGCATAAAGGGCGGCTAGTACCTGCGCTCGTGCACGCCGCGAGCCCGCGGTCTCCGAAGCAGCCACGAGGCTGCCGCCCCCTAACCGCACCCCATTCTCCCCACCCCACGAGGCCGCCCCAAGCAAGGTATCGAGTTGGAAGTTCGTCGGCGGCGGCAGCTGCCCAGAGAGACGGCGGGCGCGCCGCCTCTCTCTTCCGGGCTCCGCACACCCATCGCCCCTTTCCATTTGCTTTGCGCGTGCGTGCGCATTCGACCCGCACTCGGCGCAGCCTGCTTCCCGGTCTCAGCGCCCCGACGCGCTGCCCAGAGCTCGCAGACCGGACCCAAGCGAGCTCCCGCGGCCGCAAGTGAGTTGCAGAGGCAATGTATGGCACATAGGGGCCGCGGGTGGCCCGGCTGTGGAGGGGGTCTGGCTGGCGGGCGCAGCATCCCAAAAAGGCGCCCGCGGCGGCCGGGAACGCGCCCGCGCGAGGCCGATTAGCGATCACGGCGATATAAAAGCCGCAATCGAGTCGGCCGCCCCCGCTGCGGATGCCCCCGGGCCCGCGTCGGCCGTCGCCGCCACGGCGCACCACCGCCCAGCCGGCGGCGCGCCGCCGAGCGCGAACCAAACCCGACGGCCGCCGCGAACCCAACGCGACCGCCCCCACGCAGGCCGCGCAAGGACGCAGCCATGAAGGTCGTCCGCCGCCGCGAGGAGGCCGGCGAGGCCGCGGCCGCCGCCAAGCCCGCCGCCGCCGCCGCCGCGCCGAAGGTGCTTGTGCGCGCCGCGGCCGGCCCCAAGATTACCAAGGAGGAGGAGGACAGCCAGAAGGTCGCGGTGCTGCTCAGGAAGCTGAGCCTCGCCGACGGCGGCGCTGACGTGGCCAAGGCCGTGCAGGCGTCCAGCTTTGGCGCGCTGCAGGTGCGCTTCGTGTGCTGCGCCGGCCCGCGCCGCGCCGCGCCATGCGCGCTGCGCCCTGCGCCATGTGGCTGATTTTTGCGGCTGCAGCTGTGCGCATGTGTGGAAACGCCGGGGCCAAGCAGGGTTGTTGTTTCGGGGGCACATACGGCGGCGGCGGCGGCGGCGAGCTCCATCCCTCTATCGCCCAGCGCCGCACACCCACCAACCCGCCCCCCACAACGCAGGCCGAGGGCCTGGTCTCCAAGCTGCGCGAGGCGATCGAGGGCTCCGACCTCGACGCTCGCGAGGCCGCGCTGCTGGCCGTCGCGCAGCTCCCCGCCGCCGCCGGCCGCGCCGCCGAGCCCCACCTGCTGCCGCTCGTGCCGCTGCTGCTCGAGCGCGCCAACGACAAGGCCGGCCCCGCGCGCGACGCGGCCGTCGCCGCCGCGGTCGCAGTGGGGCGCTCGCTCTGCCCCTACGCCGCCGGCATGGTGCTGCCGGTGGTGTTTGCCCACACCGACCCCCTCAAAAAGTGGCAGACGCGCGAGGCGGCGCTCAAGATGCTGTCCGCCGTCGCCGAGGCCGCGCCGGCGCAGGTGGCTGCTCGCCTTCCGGAGATCGTGCCCCTCATCGCGGGCCTCATGGTGGACCCTCGCGAGCAGGTCAAGGCGGCGGCGGTGGATGCGGGCACTGCCAGCTACCACCTCGTGGGCAACCGCGACATCGAGCACCTGGTGGGGCGCGCTGAACCCTAAACCCTGTTTGCTTTTTTGGGTCTGTGTGCTGTGGAGTGGAGTAGCCGCGCTTTGGTGGCGAACTGGGAGGGGGTGGCAGGACTCGTGTTAGCTGTCGGGCTGCCCGGCTTGGCTGGCCTTTCCTTGCTCGGCCCCTGACTCGGCACCGCCCTCCCCCCCAAACACCCTCCCCAGGTCGACGACCTGCTGCACTGCGTGGCGCGCCCCGAGGAGGTGTCTGACGTGGTGGTCAAGCTCAGCGCAACCACCTTTGTGCAGGTGGGACGCGGGCGGTGGAGGGGCGGGGGGATGGCAAATCCGCAAATGCATGACAAACCGGCGGCCGCCCCGTCTTGAGCACCTGCCGCCGGCGGGTGCATGCCGCTCGCGCCCCGCCCCTCCCATGCTGCTGGGAAGCGCCGCGCTCCCATGCCCCGCCCCTGGCAACCCCTGACTGCGCCCCCCCGCCCCCAAACCGCCCCCGCACCCAGGCCATCGAGGCCCCAGCCCTGGCCGTGATGGTCCCCCTGCTGGTCCGCGGCCTGCGCGAGTCAACCGCCATCCAGCGCAAGTGCTGCGTCATCATCACCAACATGGCAAAGCTGGTCAACAGCCCCCTGGACGCGGCGCACTTCCTGCCCGCGCTCGTGCCTGGTGGGCGGGGTTTTTGATTTCGCTTCCCAGGAGGATACTGATCTGCGCGCTCAGTTCTGGGGCCTGCGCTCAGGAGTTGGGGTGGAATGGGGCAGGGAGCACAGCAGGCGGTGCAGGCATCGCATACCTGCCCACCCCCACCCACCGGAAAGCTCGCGCACGACCGCACCCGTTGAACCGCAAACCGGCAAAACCCCCAGGCGTGGAGAAGGTGGCGCGCGCCGCCGCCGACCCGGAGCTCCGCGACGTCGCCTCCTCCGCTCTGGTGGTGCTCGAGCGCATCGTGAAGGAGGCATCCGCCATGCACAAGGAAACCAAGGCCGCCGCCGCCGACCCCGACGCGACCGCGCGCGCGCTGTCCGGCGCGCTGTCCATCGCGCAGCAGCCGCTGGCCGTCGACGCCGCCACGCTGTCGCACGTCGCGGCGCTGTGCGCTGTGCTGATGGACGCGCGCGTGCTGGGCTTTGAGGAGTGGCGCGACTGCATCGTGCCCTACCTGGCGCCGGGCTTTATGGAGGAGGCTGCGGCCGAGGCGGCGTGCCGCGCGTTCATGGCGCAGTGAGTGGGCCCCTCACGGGTGCTGCAGGCTGCAGCTGCATGCGCTGTGCTCCGGATCCCAGATCAGGCTTTCAGACAGCGGCTTGCAAAGCCTGCAGCACAGCAAAAAAGTGTCTCCCCACCCGCAGCAGCAACCCACTGAATTGGCCAACACCAGTGGTCAGCGCCCCCCTGCTCCGACCCGCGACGCAACCCAACCACCCAACACCCTCCGTCCCCCCCCCCCCCCCCCCCCCCAGGTGCATGGCCAAGATGCGGGAGGAGGGCGCCATCGAGGACCTCGGCTGGGACAACGAGGGCGACGACGACAAATACGCCGAGCTGTGCAACTGCAGGTTCAGCCTGGCGTACGGCGGGAAGATCCTGCTCAACAACGCGGCGCTGCGGCTGGTGGGTTTGGGGGGGATGGAGCGGGGGGGCCGGGGGTTTGGAGGGCCTGGGGTTGGGTTACCGGCGGACCAGCGTTCATTTGGGCCCATTGGGTGCGGCCTGGCGCCGCGCGGCTGCCAGCTTGGTCGGCTGCGGAGCTGGCTGGTGCACAGTCTGCGCTCGCACACTACGGGAGCTTTGACCGTTCATCAAACCTCCCAAAACCGCCCGCCCCGACCCCCCGCAGCTGCGTGGCCGCCGCTACGGCCTGTGCGGCGCCAACGGCGCCGGCAAGTCCACGCTGATGCGCGCCATCAGCCGCGGCCAGCTGGACGGCTTCCCGCCGCCCCACGTGCTCAAGACCCTTTACGTGGAGCACGACATCCAGGTGGGGCGCCTGCAGAGTTTGGGCGCGGTTGCTTTAGTCGTATTCGAAAGGCGGAGGCGCGTCTGGGGGTTTGGTTGGGGTTGTGGCCGCCGGCGCGCGGTGCAGCGCGTGCAGTGCACGGCCGCTGAACCCTGGACGGTATTGGGTCGCACCCATTTTGCACCTTTTTGCACGAGCTCCCCGCCCGCCGCCCCGGCCTAAACATGTGCGCTCACAAACCGCCCGCCCTGCAACCGCGCCGCCCCCTTTTCAAGCCCCCCTCCCGAACCGCCATCCCCCCCCCAAAGGCCTCCCTGGCGGACCTGTCGGTTGTTGACTACGTCGCCGCGGACCCCGAGGTCCAAAAGACGGGCAAGACCCCCGCCGACGTGGCCGCGGGGCTGGCGTCGGTGGGCTTTGACGAGGAGATGATGGCAAAGCCCATCACAGGCATCAGCGGCGGCTGGAAGATGAAGCTTGCGCTCACCAGGTGGGGGGCGGGGCGCTGTTTGGGAGCACACCATCCCGTTGCTGTGCGCCTGGCAACAGCGGCAGGCACAGCCCGCAACAAGCCTCCAAACGCTCGCCTTGTCCCCAACGCCCCAACCCAAAAAACCCCACCCCCCACCCCCAGGGCCATGCTGCTGGGCGCCGACATCCTGCTGCTGGACGAGCCGGTGCGTTGCGGCTGCGCTTGTATTTGCGTTTTGCTGTGTTGCAGTTTTCGGTTGGCAGCTGGGCTTGGGATTGGAGCTCGCTTTTGTATGCGCACGCACCCTCTCACCCCCCCCTTTTCAAACCAAACAGACCAACCACCTCGACACCACCAACGTGGCGTGGCTGGAGCGCTGGCTGGTGGAGCAGAAGGACGTGACCGTGATGACCGTGTCCCACGACAGCGGCTTCCTGGACAACGTCTGCACGGGTGGGTGGGGGGGGGCGGGGGGCGGCCTTTGCGGGCTTTCGGGCGGCTTTTGGGGCTGCTTTTGGCGCTGGTTTTGCGTGGCTTTGTTTTGGGGAGGTTTTGGGGCTGTTTTGAGACGGGTTTGGTTTGAATCGGCTTCTGCACCCTTTCCGGTGGCCTGCCGCGCCCTGGCTTCTGGCTCGCCCACCGACCAGCTCTCCCCCCCCCAATCCACTCTCCTGCGCCGCCCGCTCACCTTCCCACCCCCCCAAAAAAACGCCAAAACCGCCCCCCCCAGACATCATCCACTACCAGAACCGCCAGCTGCGCCGCTACCGCGGCAACCTCAGCGAATTCGTAAAGGCGGTGCCGGCGGCGCAGAGCTACTACCAGCTGGAGGCCGCCTCGCTGCGCTTCAGGTGGGGGGGGGCTGCCTTTTTCGCTCGCCTTTCGTCGGGTGTGGGCGCGTTTTGGGACCTGCACACAGGAGGGGGTCGTTTGAACGCCGCAAGATGCGCCGGCCTCACCCCCCCTACCAACCACACCCGCAACCACTTATCTAACCCCCCCTCCAGGTTCCCCACCCCCGGCATCCTGGACGGCATCAGCTCCAAGGAGAAGCCCATCATCAAGGTGAGCCCCTCAACCCCTCCCCGCGCCCTTTGCAAGCAACGCCTTGCAGACCGACGGCTGCCGCGCTCCCTCGAAAGCCGCGCCCGCGCCTGAAAACCCCCCTCAAACCGGTAACCGCCCACAAGCCACCTCAAAACGGCCCCATCGAAACCTCTCCCCACCCCACCAAAACAACCAAACCCGCCCCCCCCCCCACCCCCCCCAGCTGGACAAGGTGTCCTTCACCTACCCCGGCGCCCCCCGCCCCCAGCTGTCGGACGTCCACGTGATGTGCCGCCTCAGCAGCAGGGTGGCCGTGCTGGGCGCAAACGGCGCGGGAAAGTCGACGCTCATCAAGGTGTGCGCGCGCGCGCCGCGCCGCGGGGGCTGCTGCGTTTTTTTTGTTGGTGCTCTTTGCCCGGGCACATGCCTACGGGGCTGCCTTGGTGTGGCAGCCTCCCAACCGCCTCCAATCGCCTCCAGCGAAGCCGACCCCTCCAAACCCCCCCCCCCCCCCCCCCCCCCCCCCCCAAACCCCAAATCCCCAACCCCCACCCCCACCCCCCCCACAGCTACGGCATCGGCACCGACCGCGAGGAGGACTCCAAGGTCGACCGCGCGCTGGAGGAGGAGGACAAGAAGCGCATGGCAGAGGCGACGTGGGAGTTCGACGGACAGGTGGGGGGGCGGGGTTTGCTTTGGTTTGGTGCCTGGTGTGCTGCGCGGCACGGTGTGGCGCTGCGCCTCCCGGCCACCCCTTTTTATGCACATCGTGCGCGTCAACTCGATTCCTTGCCAAAACGGACCCTTCAAACAAGCGTTGCGAACGCCGTCGGCCCCGACCAAACGCCTGGAAAGCCTTCAACGTATGCAACCGCCCCCCCTCCTCCCCTCCCCCCCCAGATCCGCCGCTTCAACATCATCGTGGGGCGGCGCAAGAAGAAGAAGGACTTTGAGTACGAAGTGCAGTGGCAGGTGTGTGTGTGTGGGGGGGGGGGTGAGTTGAGCGGGCGGTTTTGAATCGAGGCGCCGGGTGCCTTTGGGGGTGCGGGTTGAGCGAGAGGGGGCCTTGACGGGACTTGATTCGGATTTTCAATATCCGGCCCGCCAAACCCTAAACCCCAAACCCCAAACCCTAAACCCCAAACCCCAAACCCTAAACCCCAAACCCCAAACCCTGAACCCCAAACCCCAAACCCTGAACCCCAACCCCAGGGCCTGTCGTCCATCAAGTTCAACCGCTGGATCCCCCGCGCCGAGCTGGTGGACAAGGGCTTCGCGAAAAAGGTGGGCGGGGCGCGGTCTAACGTGTGCATGTTTGCCGCATTCATGCGTTTGTCAAACTCAACTCCAAAAGGAACTGGCGCGGGCCGTGGTGCGGCTCGGCGTTCCGTGCCGCACGGCAGGCGGCAAGTTTCTGCCACGCGCCCCCAACCGGTGCCGCGCTGCCTTCCGCCTTACTCAACCGCCCCCCTCCCCCCCAAAACAAAACCCCCCCAGGTCAACGAGTTTGACCAGAAGAAGGCCGCCGCGGCGCTGGGCTCCGACTCGCGCCCCCTCACCCGCGCCAACGTCGAGAAGTTCCTCTCGGACTTTGGGCTCGAGTCGGAGTTCTCCTGCCACTCGAACATCCGCGGCCTCTCGGGCGGGCAGAAGGTGCGGCCGGCGGCGGCGCTTTTCGCGTTTTCGAAAGCCCGTGCCCCCAAGCCTGCCGCCAACCTGCCTGCGCCCCACCAAAAACCCGCAAAAACCGCCGAAAACCCCGCTGAGACCCGGAAAAAAAAACTGCCGCAACCCCCCAGGTGAAGCTGGTTCTCGCCGCTGCCATGTGGAACAGCCCCCACCTCCTAATCATGGACGAGCCCACCAATTACCTGGACAGGTGGGGCGGCGGCGGGGCTTTCGTTTTTGTGTTGGGAGGGGGGTGTTGTTCCTGGCGTGCGCAGCTCTGGGGTCGGTCGCAATTGGCGGTTGTGCATGGGAGGGAGCACACAAACTCCCCCTCGTGCAGCCCCCCCTCCCGACCTCCACACCCCACCAAACCCCCAAACCCACCAAAGCGCCCAACCTCCACCCCCCCAACTCCACCAAAACCCCCCAGGGAGTCCCTGGGCGCGCTGGCCACGGCCATCCGCGAGTTTGAGGGCGGCGTGGTGCTCATCAGCCACAACGCCGAGTTCACCTCGACCTGCTGCAGCGAGACGTGGCGCGTGGGGGACGGCAGGGTGGACGTGGTCTCGGCCTACGAGCAGCGGCAGCGCGACGCGGCCGAGGGCGGCGGGCAGCCCGCGTGACCGCGCGGCTGCGCGCGGGCTTGACGCGGCGCGGCGGCTCGCTGCTGCGCGGCTGCGGCCCCTCGGCGGCCTGGAGAGAGGGGGAGAGCGAGAGAGCGGTGCGGCGAAAATGGGGATTGGATCCGGGCGCGGCGGCGGCGGCAAATTGGGCTGCTTAGGAGCGCGGGCGCGCCAAATTGGGCCGCGCGCGCCCGCTGAAGCGCCCCGCGCCGCCGCCGCCGCCCCGCACGGCTCTGGGAGGGGCCGCGCGCCGCGCGTGACCCCATCTGTTGTTTCCGGTAGCAGCGGGCCGCCGCGCCCAGCGCGCGCACGCCCGCCAAAAACGATTCTTCTGCTCTTCTTGAGTTCCTTGGTCCGCGCAGCCACTGGGGAGCCGCGGAGCCCCCAGAGGCGCGTGGCGGCACCGCGCCGCGCCGAGAGGCGGCGGCCGCGGGCCGAGAAAAACGGGCGAGCCCCGAACAACCTTGCCGCTGTGGCGGTGCGTGCGGCCGCGGCCCCCGCTCCGGGTGGGCGTGCCCCTGCCACACCGTCTTTATTAGAGGCACGAAACCCCATGCGCTGCCTTGCACCAGTAACCCGCACTCGGCCCTCTGGCGCTCGCTGCGGTCCTGTCATCGGGCTCAAATTCCGACAGCGCGGCCAGCGGCGTGCGTGAGCAGCGCCGGCAGCAGCGGGCTCGGCCTTGGTTTGAGCGGCGGTGACGGCGGTGGCGGCGGCGGCGGCGGCGGAGAGGCGCTGGACCGTTGGATCTGGTCAAACCTTTCGGTGGGGACGTGCGCAAGGCGCGGGTCGCGGCGCTGGCGCGGCCCGCGCGGCCGACGGCCGTTTGGCGCAGTTTGAGAAGATGATACGGTAGGCAGCAAGAGCCCCCCTTTCAGAGAGAGAAGGCAATAGCTGCCTTTTGCCAGCAAGCCTGTCCTCTACCCTGCTCCCTGCACGAGAGGCACGGCGCGGCGCGGCGCGCAGTACGACGCGCTGCGGCACGATGCAGTGCGGGACGCGCACTGCGCCGCTGCAGCGCGGCGCGCCAGCCTGCGGCGCAGCTGCGCTCCTCGCTCTGCCTTCTGCGAGGCTCCGCGCGCTCGATCTTGCGCTGGGAGAGCGCTTCGGGCCGCGAAATATTGATGCCATCAGGTCGCGGGCTGAAACGCGCAGGGGTATTAAAATTCCGCGCGGCCCTGTACTGCATCGGCGACAAAACGTGGCGTGTAGTGTAACCTCTCAGACCTGCAGCTAAGAGAGCTACTCGTGACGTGGCGGAGCCAGGTTCGATCCCTGGTGGGGGAGCGAGACGTCGCTTTCTCACCTTGGGTCCACTTTTTTGTTTGACCGTTGACTTGTTGGCCAGCATGTGGCGCTCGCAACGACTTTTGATGCAAACTGCAAAGGCCAGGCTGCTGCAGGTACCACCATGTGGTGCAGTGGGCCCATCCAGTCCTTTGCAAGCGGCGGGGCGAAGTGAAAAGCAGTTCCGCAAGCAGCGGAATGAGCGCCTCAGTGCCAGTGCTGGCATACAGCCGTGCTGCACGTGGGCTTTGCCAATCCCCATTTGGTGCTGAACAGCTGTAAGCAGCGCCGCCGCCCGAGGCTGTGTTGGCGCCACACAATGCGCCCCCTCAACCGCACGGCCGCGCCCTCCTGCCAACGCGCAAGCCCCCAGACTCGCCTGCGCCCGACGGCCGCCCGCGCTATCGGCGCAACACCCCCCTTTGCTGCCGCCGCCACTGCCCGAATTGACATTACACCCAAATGCATGGTATCAAGGGTTTGCTGCCGGCTAACGTTCTAGCAGTGATGAATGGACCAAAACTGTGTGTGCTGCATGCACCAAAAGCCCAACAGCAAATCAGCCGATGGGCGGGCTAATTTGTGCCTGGGGCAGGCGCGCGATGAATCCAGCAGTGTCAAGCCAGGATCCAGCTCGCCGCCGCCGCCGCCGCCGTCGCCGCCGTCGCTGCCGGGCGGCCGCCGCACCGCCTTCACCGGCCTCCGCCGCCGGCCGCCGGACTGCCCCCGCCGCCGCCGAAAAGTCCGGACAGCAGCCCGAACCCCGAGGCGCAGGCCACCACGAAGTAGAGGGCGTACCACGCGCGCGCAAACGTGGCAAACCAACGCGGCAGCCGCCCCGTCGCGCGGCCGACGGCGATGAGCGCCAAATTGTACACCACCAGGAACGCGCAGCCGAGGCCCACCTCGGGCGTGAGCGCGACGGGCAGCGCCGCGACGCCGTGGCGCGCGAGCGCGCCGCCGAAGCCGAGGGACAGCGACATGAGCATGTTGAACAGCGGCGCGGCAAAGCAGGCCGTCGTCGCGATCGACGCGTGCCCCGCGCGCGCCATGGCCCGGTTGCCGAAAAAGTCGCCGAGGGAGTTGCCCCACGCGAGCAGCGTGAGCCCGGCGACGCCGGCGGGGAAGGAGGCGAGCGCGGCCAGGAAGGACAGCGCCCCCACGACTTCCCCCGCGATGGTGTCGATCCAGGCCACGCCCATGACAAAGCCCAGGACGGACATCGCCCCCGGCAGCGCCGCGGCGAGCCGGGCGCCGGCGCCCGCGCCGGCGCCGGCGCCCGAGCCGCTCCTGCGCCCGCCGCCGCCCCAGCCGGAGAGCGCCGCGTCGCCGGGCGCGTCCGCGCGCGTCAGCGCGCCGACGGCGGCGGCGAGCGCGGCGCCGGCCGCGGCGGCGGCGAGCGGCGCGGCGGCGCCGCGGCCGGACCAGGCGCCGAAGTAGGTGCCCAGCGCGAGGGGCCAGGTGGCGAGGGAGGCGAGCAGCCAGGGGCGGCTGTAGCCCGGCTGGACTATGAAAGGGATGGTCAGGCGCAGCGCGACGTAGAAAGGCAGCAGCAGGGGGAACACGATCTGCCGGTTTGGGGGGTTTGCGGTTTGGTCTCGGGCTTTTGGGATTGCGGTTTTGTGCAGGGCGGTCGCCAAGAAGATCCCCCCCAAACCTTCTCCCCCAATCTCAGACCCCAACCCCAACCCCAAGGCCCACCCCCAGCTCACCGCGCGGAACCGCCGTATCACCCGCGGCGCCTCGTCCCACTCCTCGCAGTTGCGCAGCGTAACCTCCCGCCGCACCAGCTGCCACAGCGCCGGCGCCGCGCCGGGCGCGCCGGCGCCGGCGGCGAGCGTGAGCGTCACCGCGGGCGGCACCCGGGGGTCGCTCGCGACCCTGGACAGCCAGTCCGGCCCGGGTATGCGCGGCCCCGCCCCCGGCGCACCGCCGCCGCCGCCTGACGCGGAGGCCCGCGCTGAGGGGGCGGCGCCCGCAAAGGCGCTGCTGGGCGACGCCGGGGCGGTGGCGGTGGCGGCGCCGGAGCGGGGGGTGAAGCCCGGGAGCTCTTCGTAGGCTGAGGCGCGGGGGGGACGGTAACTGCCGTACAGCCCTGGGCGGTGTTGTTTATGCGTGCGTGCGGTTGGTTTGGCCAGTTGGGTCAGTTGCTCTTCGTGTTTTGTTGCAGGTTTTGGTGCAGGGTTGTTGCAGGGTCGACGTTAGCGCCTGTTGCGGGTTGTTGCAGGGGGGCACGCCATTTGAACCCCCCCCCAACCCCCCAGCTCCCACCCAGCCCCCCACCCTCTTCGCCGGCCTCCAGAGAAGCCCCCCGCGCCAGCTCCTCCCTCGCCAGCTCAGCCTCCACTATGCGCGCCCCCTCGTCCGCATCGTTGGCCAGGTCGGCCCACACTAGCTGCCTGGGGGGTTGGGGGCGGGGTTTTGTCCGTTTTGGTTAGACTCAGGGTTTAGGCTGTTCAAAACACCGGGCGAAGTCAAAAGCGTGTCGGCTTCGCTTTTCATGTTCAGTCGCTGCCAGCTCGGCACGCAAGCGCACTCCAAGCGGTGCAATGCACGCGCATGTGCAAGCAGCACACCGCGCACAACACGGCCACACTCCCAACCGACCCAGCCCACCTGTAGGTGCGGGTGTCAACGTAAAGCTGCCCCGACGCCGCCCTCGACGCGACCCCGTCCCAGCTGCCGCGCCCCCACTCCCGCTCCCGCCCCCCCGGCGCCACGCTGAAGCTCTCGAAACGCGGGTGCGCGTGGGGCCCGTCGGCCGCGGCGCTGTCGACGGTGGAGCGGCGGGGACGGGGGAGGAAGCCGCCGTCCGAGCTCTGGTCCTGCGTGCCGCGCCGGCCGGGGACGGATGAGAAGACGGGCTCGCTCAGCCGCGGCTGGTGGCGGGACGGACCCCGCTGCTGCTGCTGCTGCTGCTGCTGCTGCTGCTGCTGCTGCTGCTGCTGCTGCTGCTGCTGCTGCTGCTGCTGCTGCTGTTGGTGCCACGGCTGCCGCGGCTCGGGCTGGCCCGGCTGCTGCTCCTCGCCCTGGCCCGATTGCTGCTGCTGCTCCTGCTGCTGCTGTTCCTCTGGCGCGACACCATCCGAGGGCCGCCCCTCCGCCTCCCACTCGGCCCCCGCCGCTGCCGCCCCTGGCTCCGGCGCCGCGCCGCCGCCGCCGCCGCCGTCGCCCCACTCGCCCCCGCCGCCGCTGGCCCTGGCGGCCGCGGCGGCGAGCAGCGAGCTGGCGCCTCCGGACGGCAGCCGCTGGGAAGTCCAGGAAGGGGCCCCGGATTTGCCCCGCGCGAGCACGCTGGGCTGGCGGGAGGGGGACTGGGAGGCCGGGGTGGAGGGCTCCTCGGCTATGGCCCACGTCAGCAGCGACTCATCCAGCCCCTCGCGGCCGCCGCGGCGGCTGTTACGTTTGTTTTTGGGGCGGGCGGGGCGGGGCGTTGGGCACCCAGTGCTTGCTTTGTTTTGTTGGGGCTGGGTGGCAACTGGGGCGTGCTGCCCTCGCAGTGCATAATGCATTGAACCAGCAAGCGCCCACATGCATGCATCGCGCATGGCAGAATGGGGCATGCGTCGGCACCCGAGGCGGCGCGCGCGCGCGCGCACGGGCCCGCACCTGGCCCAGTCGCGCATGCGCCGCAGGTCGGGCCGCCCCCTTTCGTGCCACTCGTCCCCAGCAAAGACCCAAATTGCGTAGAGCATGTAGAGGCAGAAGGCCCACGCCACAAAGACGTGCGTGACCTGTTTGGATGGGGTTTTAGGTGAAACGGGGGTTTGGAGGGGGCTTTTGGGGCTGGGGGCCGGCTTTCATGCCCCGCGCTCGCAGCGCACTGAACAGCCCGCCGCAGCGCTGAGCAGTGTGCGCAGCTGCGCGGCCCGAGCCGGGGCCCCACCTTGCCGATGGCAAAGGCGATCAGCACCGATGATATGGCCACGGCGTACACCCCCACATCGCGAGTCATCGCGCCGGCGCACTTTACGCCGTCGGGTGACATCGCAATCAACTGGCAGGGGTTTGTTTGTTTGCGTGCGGCGTTCGGTTGCGGCTGTGGCGGTGCATTTTAAAGGGGCAGCTTGCCATTGGAAGATTGTGCGTGGTTTTGTGTGCGCCTGTTTTGCGGACTGCTTGGCGGACTGGCCCTGAACACGCGCGCGCACACATGCCGCAGCCAAGCACAGCAGGCGCACGGGGCGCAAAGCATTTTGCGCCCCACGCAACCCCCCGCTGCCGCGGATCAAGCAGCGGCGGAAGGGGTCCCTCCCCTCCCCCCTCCTCCCCCCTCGGCCCCTCACCTCCGCCGCCACGATGCACTGCACAAACATGGCCGCGCCCGTTATGCCGCCGGCCGACAGCAGCACCTGGCCCGACTGAATCGCGGTTATGTTCGCCGACAGGTCCGGGGCACCGTTGCCCAGCGCGACAAAAGTGACTGGAGAGAGGGGGGGGGGCGCGGCGTCAGGGGTTGTGGCTCGGAGGGAGGGGTCGGCGGCGGGAAGGCGGGCGCGGCGCAGGCGCGCGGCGCTCGCACCTCCGGCGAAGCGGGGCCGCATTTTGGGGATTGACTGGCTGACGTGGGCCATGATGGGAGAAAAGTAAAACTCCGCTGCGTCGCCCAGCAGGCAGAAGCACAGCGGCAGGAGGGCAGCCACCAACAGCTGCGGGTGTCAAGGTGAGGGTGGCGGAGGGGCGCGGCGTTTTGTTAAGCGCGGGCTTCGGGACGCCCAAGCAGCTGCCGCGGCGTGTGCCCTCGCGGCCGGCCGTGGCAGCAGCCTTTGCTGCGGCCGCCGCCCCAGCCGGCGGCGGAGATGACTCACCACATAAGCCCCGCGCAGCACCACGCCGCGGTGGACCACATTGCAGTGGTACCAGCGGGCATAGGGGAGCAGGCCCTCTGTGGGTTTTGCATTGGCGTTTTGAGCGACGGGCAACGGGCGCTTTGGGGGGGCGCACACCAGGGCATGCGGCGAGAGCGGGCGAGCAGCGGCTCGGCGCAGCGTGCCATTTCCGCCGCCCCCACCGCCGCCGCCGCGCGCAGTGCGCAGCGCGCATGTGCTGCGCGCCGCCGGCGGTTTCTTTGGGCCCCGCGCGCCGCGCCAAGCGCTGCGGCCGCTCACCATCGCTGCAGTTCGCCGCAACGAATGCGCAGCGTTCCGCCTCCGGCACGCGTTTGATCGCATTGCACGTGTACTCCTGAAGGGGGGGGGCAAGCGCAGCGGGCCGTGTCGGGTCGCTGCGCCGCTGCAGCGCGGCGGGTGTGCGCGCGCACGCGCGCGCCGGCCCCACCGCACCTCCGCTGCCGCAGGGATCGAGGCGCACAGCACCAAGAGCGCCACCAGAGCAACGCATGCCGTCACGCGGTCCCGCGGCCGGGGTCGTTTGCTGCTCATTGCCCCCGCGGGCATCAGGCGTCCATCCCGCGGGCTGTTTCTGCGGCCTCAGCCTCGCAGTCGCTGTTTTTCGATGCTTCAAAGCACGGAAAATCCCCCTGTGCCGCGTGACCGCGAGCATATGGTATCCTGCGCGCCGCTCTGGCGCCGCTCAATCGCACCGCCGCCGCCACCTGCCTCGGCGTGCAGGTGCCGGCGTCGCAGCGTGCCACAGTGAGCTCCAAGAGCGGCTTAGGCCGCAGGGAATGTAAATCCTATCCTATCCACAGTTGCGGCCCAGTCCTGATGCTTCTGAGGGCTCTGCGGGTGGGCCACCGTTACAAACGCAACGAAGCCTTGCAGAGACAGTCGAGCGGCGCGCATGCCCAACCCAACCCAATAGAGGTGGCGGGCGCAGCAACAAAAACTGGCTGGACTCAGTTGGCGCGCACGCCGGCCCCAAACGGCGCCGCGGGGGGTGCCGACGGCCCGCGGCGGGCCGTCGGCGCCGCGGCGCCTGCCACGCGTGGCAGCCGCTGCCGGCCGGCCAGAAGTGCTGGGCTCGGCGCACATTTTTCTGACGCCTGGAGCCGCAAGCGGCTGTGTCTAAAGTGGAGGGCAAACACAATTGGATCGAAGTGGGCGGGCAGGGCAGGGGGGTTGGGACGCGAGCGCCTTGCAGCGCCGGTGGCGGGGCGTCGCGCGGCTCGTAAGAAGTAGGAAGGTGCGAGGGGAGATCACTCAGCCGCAAAACTCAGCAGAGCAGAGCGGGGGAGGGGGAGCGCGCCACGAATGGCGCCGCCTAGGAGCGCAGCATCTGGCGGGGCACGCCGTCCTTGCCGTTGCCGCCGTTCTGCTTGCCGTCCGCCTTGGCGGGCTTGGCCGCCTTGTCGCCCTCGGCCTTGGTGGGCTTGGCGGGCTTGGCCCCCTTCTCACCCTCGGCCTTGGCGGGCTTGGCGGGCTTGGCCGCCTTCTCGCCGCCGCGCTTGGCGCCCTGCGCGGCCTCCGCCGCCGCCATTGCGCGCGTGCTCTCCAGCATCGTCGCCGCGCGCTCCGCGGGCATGCCGCCGACCTGCTTGCCCTGCAGCGCGCCGTTGTAGGTCCAGATCTGGAGCGTCCGCTCCACTTCCGCGGCGGCGACGGGGTCGACCGAGTGGAAGGTGACCTTGACCGTCTCGCAGGGCACGAGCTCTGCGTTGTTGATGTCGAAGTGGCCCGCGGGCTGGGTGTCCCAGAACGCGCCGATCGCCGCGCCGCCGGCGGCGGTGATGGTGAACTGCACGGTGTGGTCGTCGATCTGGTGGAAGTCGCGCGGGCGCAGCGACGTCACCGGCAGCGCGAGGGCGTTGAACTTGGCGAAGAAGTAGGAGCTGAACTGCGCCGCGCCGACGGGCACGCCGAGGATGCTGCCGGGCCCGCGCCGGGCGCGGTCCGGGCTCGCCGTCCCCGCGGCCTCGACCGCGGCCACGCGCAGGAAGCAGTTGGTGCTGCTGCAGCCCGCGCGCTTCGCGAGCAGCGCGTCGGCGGCGCTGGACCACACCACGCCGGAGGGCGTGCCGGCGGGCACGGTGAAGTCGCCGACGACGGTGCCCTTGCCGCAGCCCTCCAGCGGGTGCACCGTGATCTTGATCTGGATCGGCGAGGGGATGGGGCGGGACTCGTCGTAGGAAACGTCGACGGCGACGGTCTTGCCGCTGTCGGGGGAGAAGGGGATGACCTGGACGGGGGCGTAGTTGCGCTGGAGGGCGTAGTGCACGGGCTTCCAGCGGAGCTCGTAGTCGATGGAGGACCTTTGGGGGGGCTTTTTGGGTTGTGCGGGCAGTGGGCAAGGCAAGGCGTTTTCGCGCACGGCACACGAGGCGCCGCCGCAGCCCAAATGAAACCCACCAGGAGGCGCCCTGCCACACGTCGTTGAGCTGCCAGTACAGCGTCCCCGCCGACAGCCGCGCCGGGTCCCTCATCTTGCGGCGCATCATGGAGATCGTAAAGTCGTAGCAGATGGACTGGTGCATCTGGCGCAGGTAGATCCAGTCGCTGTAAAGCGCCGCCCGCTGCTCAGCGGCCGCCGACTTGAAGCTGTGGTTGGGCAGGCCGCCGAACACCTTGCCCATCTGCGCGGTCTTGATGGCCGTGCCGTTGGTGTTCCAGCGCTGGCGGTACTGCGCGCTGGGCGCCCAGGTGTCCCAGTCCTCGGGCGGGGTGACGGACTTGATGCTGTACCAGGGGGCGTCGCTCTGCCAGCCAAACTCGGACAGCATACGCGCCTCGGGGACGATGCCGGGCGCGGTGCAGTCGTCCTCGTTGTTGTAGTAGTGGACTGGGGGTGGTAGGGTTTAGGGTTTAGGGTTTAGGGTTTAGGGTTTGGGGTTTAGGGTTGTGGCGTGGTTTGACAGTTTTTGAGGAGGAGTGGTGTCGGCTTGGCTCCCTGACTCGGATGTGCGCTGCCTCGGACGTGCCCGTGCGCTTTACCTCCGCTCTGAGACCCAACTCAGCCCCAAACCCTCCAGAGCCTCACCGTCGCCGAACTTGGGGCTCTGCGCGTCGCCCCACCGCTTAACAGCCAGCTGCTGGCTCAGCGGCGCGGAGTAGGTGCCGTCGGGCTTGGCGCCCGTGTAGAACGGCCCGTTGGCCGGGGAGGAGTCGACAAAGGGCGTCTCGGGGTCGAGCTTGGTGATCTCCTCGCCGACGGTGTCGAAGTAAAGCTTGACGTACTCCTTGCGGTAAAACTCGGGGTCGTCGCGGGACTCGGCAAACCTTTCGTTTGGGTTTTGTTTTAGGTGGGTGAGGGTGGGGGTGGGTGTCGGGAACAGCACAGGGTGGGTTGAAGCGTGGAGTTGGGGGGGGGGGCTGAGCGCTGCGGTTGGCAGCGTTTCATGCTGCCAACCCCAGGCGAAAAGACACGCCCCTCTGGCCCCCCAAAACCGAGCCCAGCAAGCGCCCGCCCGCCCGGGCCCCCCACTCACCACACAAAGCCGACCTCGTTCTCGTTGTTGCCGCCCCACACCGCCAGCGAGGTGTGGGAGCCGAGGCGCAGCACCTGCTCCCTCATCTCTAGGCGCACCTCGTTCAGGAATGCCTCGTCAGAGGGGTAGTGCGCGCAGCTGCGCCAGCGGGTTGGGGGCGAGGGGCGCAGGGGTTTTTGTCAGGGACGCCGCGTTTTTAGGCAGGGACTTGGGGGCTGTATGCCAGCCGTGGATAAGTTTTCGCGCTCCCCGTGCCCGCGCACTACCCACTACCAGCGCACGCTTCGAGGCAGCTGCACGGCGCGCCTGCATCCGAGGCGGCGCGCGCGCGCGCATCGGACTGCCCCCTCCGCCCCCCGCCCCCAGCCGACTCACGCGAACATGGCCTCCTGCCACAGAAGCATGCCCACGCGGTCCGCCATCTGGTAGAAATCGTTGGGCAGGTAGATGCCGCCCCCCCAAACGCGCAGCATGTTGAAGTGGACGTCGAGGGCGCCCTGCATGGTCGCGTTGACGCGCTCGGGGGTGACCATGGTGCGGATGGTGTGGAAGGGGATGAGGTTGGCGCCCTTCATGAACATGGCCACGCCGTTGACACGGATGTACATGGTCTCGCCTGGGGGTTTCGGCGGTTTTTTTGGGGGGTTGAGGGTTTTTTTGGTGGGGTCTTGGAGCGTTGCTGGGGGTATGGTTGAAGGGGGCGTGGCCACAAGCGTTTGGATCCGGCAGCTGTTGCGACGGCAAGGCAAAAAGGCAAGGCCAGGCAATGGCTGCTTCCACTGCCGCTACTTCGTTGCTGGCAGAGCTTTCTGCTCAGCGACGCTGCCCCCCCCCCCCGCGCAGCGCCGCCGCGCTCAGGGCCCCAGCGCAGCCGCGCCCGCCCGCACAAAAACCCACCCTCGGCGTCGGCGCCCGTCGGCGCGGGCTTGCCGGGCGCCAGCTCCTTTGCGCCCTCAGCCGGCGACACGGTCACGAGCTCGATGGTGCGGAAACCGATCTCGCGCTTGGCGACTGAGCAGCCAAACTTGGTGGCCGCGGGCGCCGAGGCGGCGCCGAGCACGGGGTCGTCGGCGTCGAGCGCGGAGGCCGCGTCGCAGACCGCGGGGACCCCGGCGGGCGTCCAGGTGACTGTGGAATCGTACAGCTTCTGCGCGCCGTGCCCGGCGGGCCACCACAGCTCCACCTTGGCCTTCTCAACCTCGACGACAGCAAACACGTCGCACGCGACGCCGCCGGCGCCGCCGGGCTGCACCTTGCACGCGGACGCGGCCTCCGCGGCGGACAGCTTCTTGGAGACCTTCACGCCGAGGGAGGGGATCGAGAAGTCGAGGGTGCCCTCGATCGGCTCGGCGTTGGAGGAGGCGCCCGCGGGGCGGGCCACCACGGCGTGCACCGTCAGCTTGATCTTGTCCTTGTTGAACAGCTGGCGGACGAGCGCGGCCTGGAGGTAGGAGCCGGCCTTGGCGGTGCCGGGGGCCTTGCCGGCGGTGGGCGCGGCCGCGAGCAGGTAGATGTTGCCAAAGATGCCGGCCGGGCCCAGAGCAGGCCCCCAGTCCCTGCGAGCGGCGCGGCCGGGGATTGGTGTTTGTTATGCGGAACCTACGGCCGGAGCCGGGCAGCCGATGGCGCTCTGCCGCGGCGGCGCGGGGGGCGCGCGCCGGCTGCCTCGGCTGCCTCGGACGCATGCGCGCGCGCTGCACAGCCGCTGCCCGCCTTCCCTCCTCCCGCTGCTGCCGCCGCCAGCGCCGAGCCCCCGCCCCGCCCCGCCCCCCACCCACCAGCCAAAGTCGGCGCCGGCCTTGCGGACAAAGGGCTTGGTCCCGGCAAACGTGGCCACGTGCGCGATCGACGGCACCGGGTGGGGGTACGCCGCGGCGCGCGCGTCCGCCTCCTTGTTCGCGGACTTGATGGTGATCTCGAGCTTGTTCACCTGCGGCGCGAGCCGCATCACGCTGGTGCCCGCGGCCACGGGCAGCCGGTGGGTGCGGAACTCGTTCTCGATGCTGCCCAGGAAGTGGCCGTTGAGCTTTACGTCGGCGATGGTGTCGACGCCGTCCAGCACCAGCTCGCCGCCCGTCCAGGGCGCGTCGAGCTTGAACTCGCGGGTGAAGGTCCAGGTGTCGTTGTGGACCCAGGCCAGCTCGGCCTCGTTGAACCTGGGGGGTGGGGGCGGGGTGGGGGGACGGTGAGGCGGGCGCGCGTGTGCGTGTGTGCGTGTGCGTGCGTGTGCGTGTGCACGAGCATGCAATGGGTGCGTATAAGAGGTTTGGCAATTTACGCTGGCAACACAGGGAGCGCAGCTGAAATGGCAAAAGTCGGGCAAGGGGCTGCTGCCAGGCCAGCCGCCGGGCCTGGCGCGGCGCACCGGCGCTGCCCCGGCCGTAGCAAGCGGTTGCGCGCGCAGCGCGGCCGCCCGCCCGCGGCCGCCGCGCGCCCCGGGCGGCGCGGCGTGCCTGCATTGCACCCAATTTGCAGTCCCTGCCGACTCCCACCTGACGAGGGGGTCGGGGATGACCTTCTTCTCCTCGAGCACCTGGTGCACGTACGCCGGCAGGCTGACCCCGCTGACCGCGACGCTCGAGTTGGCATTGGCCAGCGACCAGGGGCCGGGCGCCGCGCGTCCGGTGAGGTCGATCACGCTGATGAGGCCCTCGGGGGCCGCGCTGGCCAGGCCGGCGAGCATGGCGAGGGAGAGGGCGCGGAGCGCGACCGAGCGGGCAAGGCCCCTGCTGCCGCCGTATCTACGGCGGCAGCCCGAGGGCGATTTTAGCATCTTGAAGATGGTTTAATTCGTTCACGGGCGGTGCGGTAGCGCGCCTCGCACCCGGCGATAGCCGTCTGTGATCGGGTAGAACGCTGGGCTCGCGACGAGCGCGGCGCTGTGGTCGTGGTGGAGTTTGTGTTGTATCGAAACTTTAATCGCAATTGAAGGCGGCCGCGGGGGCATAGAAGGGCGCGTGGGAGGTCCGCCTTCCGAGTGCCCGCGGCGGCAGCGGCCTGCTGCGGCCGCGCGCCGCCCGGCACGCGCCCGCCGCCCCGGACAGGCAACCCCCCTGGGCCTGGGTCTTTTGGACTTGACCTTGCTTGCCTGCGTGCGTGGGGCGGGCCGCGGCCGGCGTGGCAGGGGCTGCTGCCGCGGCTGCTACAGCTACCCCCCAGCTTCCCTGCTGCCACGTCGCGTGGGTCCTTGGCTGGCCCCGAGCCACTCCTACCCTGCGCGTCCACACCCCAGCCCCAGCCAAATCAACACAGACGAGTGTTACAAGGTCACTTCAATGTTATCCATCGAAAACGGCATCATAAATGCCCGCTTGCAGGAGGGGCAAGCTGGGGCAGCTTACAAGTTCTGATGACTTTTCCAGCGCCGGCAAGCAATTGCTTGTGAGCTCCCGCTAATAGGACTAAGAACAGTGAGAACCGCGGTTCTTGGGCAGCCCTAGGGCCCCTTGGACGCGCCGCTGCTGCCGCCGCCGTCGGCCTCCCCGCCGTGCAGCAGGCTGCGCTCTGCCAGCTTGCGAGAGGTGTTGGGGCCGTCGAACCACTTGCGCGCGGACACCACCCACATGACGAGCGCGGCCACCAGCACGCTGCCGGCGAGGGCGCCGGCGTAGTTCAGCGTTTGCGGCGTCACCGGCAGCACCGTGGGCAGCACAAACAGCGCCGTAAGGAAAAGGACCCAAAAGGTGGCGACCGCGCAGATCGGGATCGACCACTTGCCGAGGTGCCAGGGGCCGGGCTGGAAGGTGCTGCAGCGGAAGAGCTGGGTGAAGAGGTGCAGGGCGATGGGGGCGCCATAGCTCAGGTAGCTTCCTGCATTTGATTGTTTTGGGGGGGATTGTTCATTGGAGGGGGGGGATTGGTTTGGGGGAAGTGAGAGAGGCTCGAGAGCGAGAGGAATGGTGTTGCTTGAGCCTTTCTCAGCAAAACAGGGCGTGTACGCCAGGCGCATGCACGCCCAGCAGCATGCATGCGCAGCGCGTGCATTTGCGCCGTGCATGCAAGGTAAACTCGGCCGAGTCAATGCAAAAACGCAACCAAAGCCACCCCGCACCGATGGTAGCGATGGAAGTAACGGCGGTGAACGCCTGCAGCGAGCCCAGCATGGGCAGCGCGATCGCCTGACTGGCGGCAACCATCACCCACGTGGCAACGATGGGCTGTTTCGCAGGTGGTTTTGGGGGGCCGGGTGGTGTGAGCAGCGCACGGCGGTGTGAGAAAAGGCCAGGGGTAAAAAGGGGGACGCTGCATTTGCATTTTGCAATGCACGGCACGCCTTGCACGTGGAAAAATGCAGAAAGACAGGCCTTGCAAGCAGAACCGCCCCCATCTCCAACCCCTGGGCCTCCTCTCCACTGACCACGCGCGTTTTGGGGTGCACCCAGGCCATCCAATGGGGCACGGCGCGGTCGCGTGCGAACGCAAAGAGCGCGCGGCTGGCGTCGACCAGGCAGGACGCGCCGGCAAAGGCTTTGGGTTTTTTTTTGGGGGGGGGGGGCAGCGTGCTCAGCATCAGACCAACAGGACAGGCAGTGGATGTGCGCCCCACCCCAAGCAAGGCGCACATACACGCGCAAACCGCGCGGGCAAGTCGGCACGCGCGCGAGGGGCCGGGCGGGGGTGGCGGGTGGCCCACCTTGCGCCGGGAGGATGAGGGCCAGCAGCGCAATCGCGGCGCGGGCGTCGCCAAAGCGCGCCACAGAGGCGTCGTACAGCACCTGAGGTGGGGTTGTCAAAGCGAACGCAAAACTTGACCCGGCGCAAGTAACGCCTTGCGCATTTCTTCCACGCAACACACCGGCCCGAGTCGCACAATCGTGAGCCGTCGGCACAAGCTCTGGGCAGTCCAGCATGCGCCGCCCCAAACAACCCGCCCCACGCCTGCAGGTGCCGTCCCCCTCACCTGCGCAAACACGTTTTTGCCGCCAGTGGCGTTGTCCGGGGACAGCAGCGTGTCGGGGCTGACTATTGAAAACGTTGTGGCCAGGAGGTACACCCAGCCCACCACGCCGCTGGTGAGGACGGTCAGAATGATGGCCCTGCGAGGCGCGCGTTTTCGAGATGCCGTTTTTTGCTTCTTTGGCTTCCTGATCAGCCCTCAGGCCGCCTTGAGGCAGCCGAAGACAGACAAGCGCACTACGCGCAAGCGCGAGGACCACCCCGAAACATGCAGGCAAAGCAGCGGGCGCGGGCGCGACAGCAGCAGCCCAGGCAGCGGGGCGCACCAGGGCGAGGTGGTGGAGGCCTTTCTCGACTCCTCGGCCATCTTTGCGCTCGCCTCATAACCCTGGGAACGCGGGTTTGAGTGGGGGCGTTGTTGCGTTAACTTGCTGCTGCTGCTGCTGCTGCTGCTGCTGCTGCTGCTGCTGCTGTGAGCTCTCTCCCCACCCCTCTTTCCGCCGAGCAAGGACAGGCAAAGCCCAGAGCGTGCGCTCGGCAACGCAGGAGCGGCGGCCCCCCAAAGCGCAACCGCAAAACTGAGGCGGGCCTCCCCAAAACTGAAGCCCCGCACCGTCAGGGTGAACTGGGACATGAGCGCGCTGAGCAGCACCGAATAGGCCACGTTGTTTATGCCGGCGGTTTTGTCGGCGGTTATGATCTTCCCGAACACGAAGGACGCCGGCTGGTGGGTGGGGGCGACGGCCGGCAGCAGGACGCAGAACACTGCGGTGACTGCAATGTGCCAACCAATAGACACGCAATTCATGATTCCGATGTAATGGATGGGCAGCTGCGGGATGTTGGGGGTTGGGATTGGGGGCGGATTCCTTATTGGGGGAGAGGGGCTTGGGGGGGAGGGGACTTTGGGAGAGCTTGTTTTGGGGGCTGTGCAGGAGTACAGGATGGTGTGCGTGGGACAGGGAGCCCCCACACAAGCAGCTGCAAGGGGAGAGTAATGCGGCACAACGGCTTGAACAACCGCGGTCAAAGGGTTTGACCCACCATGTTGATGAGGCCGTGGATGACAGTGATCGCTGCGTAGACGCCAAACAGCCCCCCCGCGCCGAGTGAGAAGCCGGGGTAGGCCAGCTGCAGGGTGGCCTCGAAGGTCGCCGCAAACGTAAAGTTGATGCCGGCCTCGACGCCGACCTGGCAATTAGTGGTTTTGGGGCGGTTTTGGGGGCGGTTTTGGCGATTTTGGGGCGGTTTGGGGCGGTTGAGGGAAATTTGCACGCCGCGCTGCTGCGTTGCAAGGGCAGGCGCGGGCGGCGATGCCCCGACCCGCGCCGAACAGAAGTCAGGCAGGCGCGCCCAGGCCGCCCACCAGGCCGGTGAGGTTGAACCAGAGCGTGAGCCACGCCGCCAGCGCGCGGCAGCTTTTGGGAGCAACCGCGTACGACCTAGCCGGCGGGGGAGGCGTGCATTGGGGGGGTGCCGTTTGCGGGACAATCGCGAAAAGGGTGGAGGCTGTAAATGGCCTCGCTCCCATAATGGCCTCCCCTTTTTTGTTTTTGCAGGCCAACTTTGCAAGCGAGGCGGCATCCAGGCAGACCCAAAGCAGGCCCCAGGGTTTAGGCCGGCGGCTCCACCGCCGCCCCAACGCCCCCCCACCAGAAGTACACGCCCCCCGAGGTGGGGTACGCGGAGCAAAGCTCCCCCAGCGCCGCGGCGATGCAGGTGGTGAAGGCGACGCAGATGGGCCAGCTCCAGATGATTGCGGCGGGGCCGCCGTACTGGTAGCCGAGGCCGTAGCTGGTTTTGACGCGTGTGTTTGGGGCGTTGGTTCCCTCGTTTGAAAAAGGCTGAAAGCGGGGCGGCTGCGGGTCCTTCAAGGAAGGGCAAACCAGTGCCTCTCAGCCTGACAGCTGTGTTCCCTGGCCCGCCGGCAGGCCCGCTTCACCCTTCAGTTTGCCCCGCCGCCCTTTCAGCGCCCTTTGCCCCCGCCCCCGCCCCCGCCCCCCCCCCCGCCGCTCACAGCCCCGTGAGCCCGGTCAGAACAGACACGATGGTGAAACTGATCGCCAGGGAGGTCAGCAGGCGGAAGTCGCGGCGAAGCTGCGGCTGGTAACCCAGGGACACGAGCCTGGGGGGGGGGGGGGGTGTGGGGGGGGGGCCGGCGGCATGAGTCGGCGGCGGCGGCGGCGGCGCTGCTGGGGCTGCGCCGCTTCGGCGTTCAGCAGCTGAGCTATTTTGCGTGCGCGCGCGCGCGCCTGGCATCGTCGGCGGCGTCCTCCGAGTGCAGGCTCATCTCCTCCTGCGGCAGCCAGGGCGGCACGCCTGGCTCGCGCTCGACTGATAACGCCGCCAGCTCGCCCCGCACCGGCGGGGCGCCCTACGTCGGCGGAGGGGGGGCGGCGGGGCGGCGGGCGGACGGGGGTCGCGCGCCGCGTTGGCGAGCCGCGATCCGCGGCTTGGGCGCGCGCGCGGCGGGTGAGACGGCCAGTGAGGGGCGTAAAACGTGCATTCCACCTGCTGCAGCTCGCCGGTGCCCATATCAGCGGCTGGGAGAGCGGGGCGGGGTCGCCAGCAAGCTGCAGGCCAAAAGCCCCGGTCGCTCGTTTGATGTTTGATGGTGAATCCGATTGCGCCGATCCATCAAGTCTTCGGCGAACATGCCTCACAGCGCTTGACGAGGCTGCGTTCAAGCGAACTGTGTGACTGCGTCACCAGCACGGCCGCAGTCACAGCCCTTCCTCCTCAGCCGGGGGTCTGCTGAAACACATCCAGGCGATCCAGTTTGGCTGCGGGCCCAGGCGCGGCGCTGTACGCGGCGGCAGCCGCGGTCAATCGATTGACCACGCGCGCCGCGCCCCGCAATGCCGCGCACCGTCGGGCTGCGCAGCGAAACACGCTCCCTGCTCAGCACGTGGGATGCCTCCCTGCTGCCCGCGGCGTTCCCTCCACCGCCGGGCGCAGCCGCCGGCACCGGCACCGCGGCCCCTGGCGACCCAGCGCTGCTGCACGAACACACGCGGCGGCAGCGGCTGCGCGGCGCCGCCGCCGCGCAGGCGGCGGCGGAGGGCCTGCAGCGGTTGGAGCTGCTGCTGCGCGATCAGCGCCGTTGCGGCGCCGGGCCGCTGGCCGCCCCTCTTGCTGCGGTGTCAGCGGGCGCCGCAGTCCCCCTACACACCCAGCTCCTCCCGCCCCTGCCGGCAGCAGGCGTGGCTCCCCGCACCGAAAGCCTGGCGGCAGTCGGCACGTGGCTGCGGCAGCGGCGGAGACAGGCCGATGCGGCTGCTCGCGAGTACCCGCTGCACCCGCTGCCTGCTTTACCGCCGCCGCGCGCGCGGGACCAGCAGCAGTGCGGCACCGCCCTGCCGCGGCTGGCCGGCGCCAAGAGCGCGGCAGTGCCGTCGCCGCGTGCGGCTGCCGGCAGCCTTGGCGCGCAGGGCACGGGCGCTTGCGCCGATGCTGCTGGCACCCCGCGGATAGCTTTGGGGGCCCTGTCGCCGGGGCGGCTTCAGCCGGGGCTGCAGCAGCCGCAGCAGCAGGAGCAGCGAGAACGCCGCGTCCCGCAACACCTCATCAAGGCCCCGCCCGCCGCACTCGAACCCGAGGACAGCACTTGGGATCCCTCAGCCCCCGACCCCGCCCTCGCCGCCGCGGCGCAGCCGCGGCCGCGCCGCGCCTGCGGCGGCGGCCACGCGGAGCGGAGGGTGCAGCTGCTGCTGCGGGAGCTGCGGGAGGAGCCCTCGGCGCGCGCGGCGCTGGCGCACCGGCTGGCGGCGTACAGGGCGGCAGAGGCGCCGGCGCGGCGCGCGCGCGGCGGGCTGCTCAGGACGAACCGGGAGGAGAGCAACCTGTGAGGGCCTTTGTATTGCAAGCTGCGTTCAGGGCGTGGAGGTTTGCTGTCATCTCAACACGGCCATCTCTGATAAAACTCATGCCCCTGCCCGTTCCTTCCCTCTCCCCCGCGCGCAGCACGACAGAGCAGCGCACGGCGCTCGCGCGGGCGCACGCCGCGGCGCGGCACGCCCGCGAGGAGCGGGCGCGGACGGCGGCGGAGCAGCAACGCCGGGAGGCGGAGCGCGCCGCGCGCCTCGAGGCGAGGCAGCGCGAGGAGCGCCGCGCCGCGCGGCTGGCGGCGGCGCAGGGCGGCACTGCGCGAGCCGCGGCTGCCTCCGGGGCAGAGGCGGCTGGAAGCCGGGAGCGGCGGCGGCGCGGCTGTGAAGGGGACAGTGGCGGCCCGCCCAGCGGTGCCGCAGCAGCTGCGGCCGCGGGCGAGGGCTCCGCAGCGGCGGAGGCAGCCGCAGGCGGCGGCTCGACAGCCACTGCTGACGTGGCCGAGGGTGGTGGGGTGTGAACTTTTACCTGGGCTGGTTGCCCGCAAAATGAAAAATTCGACGCAAGGCCTGACTAAGAGCCCAGCTGGGCAGAATGCGCGGGAAACTCTTTATTCAGGCGCAAAAAAGCGAGGGTTTGACGGAGCAGGGCGAAGCAGCTGTTTAGGGCGCGCCGCCGGCTCCCATCAGCCGCCGCCCGCGCCGCGCGCCACGCGCCACACGCAGATGTTGCTGCTGAGCGGCGTGAACTGGAAGACGGCCAGGTCCTGGTCCAGGTAGAGCACGGGGAAGACGGAGAGCTGGGGAAAGAAGAAGGCACGGCCGACGCTGTCGATGAGGGAATCCAGCCCGCCGCCGCCGCCGCCGCCGCCGCCGCCGCCGCCGCCGCCGTTGCCGCCGTCGCCGTTGCTGGGCAGCGTGGCCCGCAGCGCGTCGCCGCGGTCAACCCAGAACCGGTCAAACGCGACGCGCACGCACTCTGGCCGGTCGGCGACCGCGGCCAGCGACCCCGACGCGGACAGCCAGCCGGCGCCTAGCGCCGGGTTTGAGAAGCGCACGTTGGATGAGAAGGCGCCCCCCGGGAGCAGCACGTAGCGGATGGGCTCGAAGCGCGTGCCCAGAGAGGCGCTGAGGCGGGCGATGTGGGGCGCGTAGAAAACCTGGGGAGCGGCGGGGTGGGGGTTTGGGGGTTTGGGGGGTTTAGGGGGTTTGGGGCGGGTCGGGGTGGGGGGCGGTTAGGGTGGGGCGGGGGCGAGCGGGCAGAGGCCTTTACGGGGGTGAAGAGGACCCTAAGCCCTAAACCCAGCGGCCGAGGCGGCGGGGGCTCTACCCGCTGCGCGTGCTGCCCATTTGCGGAGCAATGGAAAACCGGGCCCGCCGCACGCCTCCTGCCGCACGCAAGCAGCTGCGCGCGCGCGCGCGCCCCCCGCCCTGCCCGCACCTCCCACTCGCCGACGCCGACCTCTGGCGTGTCCAGTCCGGGCGTGAGGCTGGGGTTTTCGTTGATCAGCTCCTCCACCGCCGCCGCCAGCTCGGGGGCGGCGGAGTAGATCCCGCCGCCGGCCGCGAGCGACAGCACCTTGGCGCGCGCGCCGCGCAGCGCCAGGGGCAGCGGCTGCTGGGCGGCAGCGGCGGCGGCGGCCGGGGCGGCTTCGCCGCCGCTGCTGGTGGCTTGAGAGCGGCGGGGCGCCGTCCACCGCGGCGGCGGCGGCGGCGGTGCTGCGACGCGCCGCTGCGGAACGCCGCCGCGTGCCGGGGCTCGTCCCGGCCCCTGCGCGGCTCCTGCACGCCGCTGATACACCGGCAAACCCATTCGGCCGCAACCTCGCCGCGCACGGGACTCGGGGAACCGATCGGCGGGGTGGACTTGGGGGGCAGACCGAATGCAAGAGGCCCCCTGGAGTTCAAATGAACAGACTTTAAATGCGGCTTTGTTCTCCCGCCGTTCAAAGCACGCAAGGCATTCAACAAACGCGTTCCCGTGACGTGGCACACTCCTCCCGCCAACCCCGCCAGCAGCCGTCCCGACCGCTCGATCGGACTCTCGCAACCGCGTGGAAGCGATGCGGCCGGGCGCTGGGGCGCGCCTCGCTGCGTGCAACGCGGGGGCCACAGTAGGCGCCCGCGCCCTCCCACGGGCGCGCTTGCAGGCGCCCTCTCGCAGGCGGCGGGTGAGGAGCGCGAGCTTGGCGCGTTTTGGGGTCCAACCGGGCGGCGGCAGGGGGGAACGCCGCGCTGCGCGGGCCGAGGGGCGGGCGGCCGCGCGCGGCCCGCCGCCGCCCGGCCTGCGCCGCCGCTAGGCGCGCGCGTCGCGCCTTCCGTGCGCCCCGCACGCGCCGCGCGCGGCCGGCCGGAGCCCCCTCACGGCCACCTCCCGCCTCCAGCGCCCCCGCGCGGGCCGCCGCGCCGCCGTCGCTGACGCCGCCGCCGCCCGCCCGCCGCCCGCCGCGTTCCCCGCCGCCCCGCCCCAGGTCTGCGCCACCGCGGTGCTGCACAACTCGATCGAGGACCCCTACCGCACCCTCGGCGTCAGCGCCAACGCCAGCGAGGGGGAGATCAAGCGCGCCTACAGGCAGCTGGCCCTCAAGTGAGCCGCCGGGGCCGCGGGGCAGGGGCGGCGCGTGCTTTTGGGGGGCGGGGCCGGTGCCGTCTCTCCATGCGGTCGCCTGGACTGGGCGTCACCCCTGCCGCGGGCCGCCCCCGCCCGCGCGCCTCGCCCACCCCAGGCACTAAACCGCCGCTCGGCCACCCCAACCCACCGCGCACAACACTACTCCACTCCCCACGATCCCCACCTGACGCGGCCTCAACACAAACTCACCCCCCCCCCCCCCCCCCACCCCCCCAACCGCGCGCAGGTACCACCCCGATGTGGCCGGCCAGTCCCACGACGCCGAGCGCCGCTTTGTGTCCATCCAGCAGGCCTACGAGGTGCTGACGGGCAAGCGGCGGGCCCCCGTCAGCGGCGCGCACACGCAGAACCAGCACGGTGGCTGGGAGTTCCAGGACTGGTGGGTGGCGCCGCGTGTGTGTTTGGGGGGCGGGGTGCGAGGGGCGGCCCGCGCAGCCGCGGATGCCTCGCGGCGGGTACGCAGGCGCGACCTCTGGCGCAGCGAGTCGCTGCTGCCGCTTCCACGGCCCAAAACACCCCACGCTACCCACCCCACTTGGTTTGGTTTCTCGACGCACCCCACCCACCCCACCCCACCCCACCGCAGGTTTTGGAGCTTCTCAGCCAGCCGCCGCTGGTCCGCGCAGCACCACGCGCGCCCGCAGCAGGACGGCGCGCGCGCCCCGCAGGAGCGCACCGTGCTGAACAGCCAGCTGGCCGGCCTCCGCCAGCGCGCGGCCATCCGCCACACCAAGAAGGCCCGCGACGCCGCGGCGCCGGCGGCGGCGGCGGCGGCGGCGGGGGACGCCTCGTCCCCGCAGCAGCAGGAGCAGCAGCCTGCCGAGCAGCGGGAGCAGCAGCAGCACCACCACCAGCAGCAGCAACCAGACCAGGACCCCGCCTCCCACCACCACGACTACTACCAGCAGCAGCAGCACCACCACTACCAGCACAGGCCCGCGGTCGAGTACGACTCAACCGCGATGTCTGACGGCGTCAACATGGCCAACGGCCACGGCTACGACCCCTGGAGCCCCGAGGCCGCCGCCGCCGCGCCGCGGCCGCGCTTCACGGCGACGGAGAGCGCCAAGACCCGGGTCAGCGGGCAGCTGGGCGGCCTCCGCCGCCGCGCGGCGGTCAAGGCGCGCGCCGACGCGGAGCAGGCGCGCCCCAGCGGGGGGCGCGAGGAGCCGGCGGCGGCCGCCGCGGCCGGCGGCGGGGGGTTCACCGCGGTGGAGGACGACCCCTGGGGGGTCTGAGGCGCGCGCGCGCGCGCGCGCAGCAGCCGCGCGCGGCGCAGCAGCCGGGCGCGGCGCAGCAGCCGCGCGCAGCGCAGCAGCCGCGCGCGGTGCAGAAAAGACGCAGGCGAGGCGCCGCTGCGCCGCGCGGGCCCCGACCCCTCGGCCCGCTGCCGCGGCCGCAGAAAGCAGAAAGAAACACACGGAAGAGAACGGCAGGGGGCGGCGCCGCGCGGCCGGGCCCGCGCCGCCTCGGGGCGGCGCGGGGCGGCCCGTTTCGGCGGCCCGCCGCGCGCGCCTCGACCCCGAGGCGCGGCGGCGGCGCGCCGAGCGCGCGCGCCTCCTTGGTTTGACGGACTCGACGTGGTTGTGATGGACTCAAAGACAAGTGGTTGTGATGGAATCGTCTTTTGCACGGGCCCCCGCGCCCGCGCCGCTCCAAGGCTGCGCCCGCTGCCCGTGTCGGTTGTACCACCACCGCCGCCCATTGTACTCACGAAACCCCATGCGTTGCCAAAACCCCCCCGAAGCCCCCACGTTTCCGGGCCCGGCGCCCGCCGTGCACGCCCCCGCCCGCCGGGGGCAAATGGCCCGGGCGCCGAAGCGCCCCCGCTCGGGCCCCGCCCGTCCCTCGTCGATTTTTCGGGGTGCATTTCGGAGAAAAAATGCGGGAAACCCCCCCTCCGCCCAAGCTGCCCGCGTAGAGCAGCTGGCTGCCCTTGGTATGTGTTTCAATGGATGCCACCCCCCCCCCATCGCGTGGCGCCGTTCCGTGTTCTCCTGGCGTCTGCGCCCGCGCGTTGGCCCCTTTTGAGGCGAGCAAGCGAGGAGAGAGCAGCCCCGGCTCGCGTGACAGCAGGAGAGAGAGGAGAGGGCCCCGTGCGCGCGCGCCTGAGACCGGCGCGCCGACTTGAGCCTCGACTTGCAGCCCCTCGCGAGTTGCCCCTGCCTGCCAGCCCCTCCCCTTGTGCGCCCTCCGCACCCCTCCCGTTGAAATTTTGACCCTGCTGGGCACTGCCGCGCCCCGCCCATGGCATTCTGCGGGCGCGGTGCGGTGTCCCCAGACTGCCAACGAGCTGTAAACCCCATCCGCTTGAAAGCAGCCCAAATCGCTGGGCATCGGGCCCTCCCCATGCCACGGCAGCTGGCAGGCTGGGCCCCAGACGGTCCCAGGTGCAAGGCCTGGACTGCTGGCCACGGAAGGGGGAGGCAGTCCGCCGCTGCACCGCATAGCCCCCCTTTCTCGTCACAGCCCGCCGCAGAGCCCGCCGCTGCGCCGCAGCCCTGCCCCCCAGCCGTCCTGTCTGGCGAAAAGTGCTAATTACAGGTGAAAAGAGGGGTTGAGCCCTGCTTTGCATACGCGCAATGGGAAGCCGGCTGGTCACGGTGTTTACGCGCGCTCCTGGTGTGTCTGGCAGCAGTCAAGTGACTCCCCTACATACATTCTTTGCCGCCCCGGCAAAACATCAGAACCCATCCCCCGCGCGCACGAGAGACGCGGCGGGTGCAGGGCAGGGCGCGGCAGCGCCCGTGTTGCGGGGCGCGTGCGGCCGCGCGCGCGCTTCCCGCGCCCGTGTGCCCGCTGCCGCCGCCGCCGGCGCGCGCCGGCGGCGGGGCCCCGGAACCCTGGAGCGCGCAGCGGCGAGGGGCCGGCGGCGCGGGGTGCGGCCCGCGGGCTGCGTCGCGGGCCGGTTGTTTGGGGAGTCGGCGCGGCCCGCTGTGTGCCCGCGCCCGATCTAGGAAACATGAGGTTGGTCACAGCACCCGCGCGCGGGCGGCGCGCGGAGGGAAGGGGGGGGGGGCGGGTTGGACGGCACGGCGCCCGCACCGGCCGGTTCAATCAAAGTAATCGTGCTCGGGCGTGCGCGCCGCCGCGCCGCGCCGCCGTCAGGGAGCGGGGCGGCTGCACTTGGTGTGGGAGGGCGGCATTGAGCAGCCCGCCGTGCCGGGGGCTGAAAATGAGGGGTCCCAACCGCGGGGGGTGTACACGATGCGGAAAGGCCTGGCGGGCCCTAAAACGCACCGTGGCGGCGCGTGTCTAAATCGTGGGCCGCAGCGGCAGGGGGGCTTCCCGCTCTCGCGCGCGCGCGTTGACGCGCCGCCTCGGCGCGCTAGCGGCTGCTTTATTTCCCTTGCGGTGTGGTGCGTATATGCACGTTTAGTCTGCCCGCCCATGTTGTGTCGCAGGGCGGGGTGGGGGAGTTTTCGGTCCGACAGAGTGACGGGCGGCTGCCTGGGACAACTCAGGAGGCCGCTGGGGAAAGCTGCAAGTGTGCGCGCGCGCGCTCGGGCGCGCGGGCGGGGCGGGCGGCGCGGCGCCGCAGAGCGCGGCCGCCGATGCGCCGCCGCCTCGCCGCGCGGCCCCTCGCGCGCGGTCCGCCTCGGCAATCAGAGCGCGGCCACGCCGAGCTCGTTCTGCTCGGCCAGCGCCTCGGCCTCGATGGCCATCGCGATGGCGCTCTGCGGCTTGCGCGCGCGCGTGCTGCAGCCGCTGGGCGCCGCCGCCGCCGCCGACTTGCCGCCCGCGTTGACGCTGATGTCAAACACCTTGGCGGGCTTGCTGCTGCTGCCGCGGGTCGCGGCCACCTTGGCCTTGCTCGCGGTCGCTGCGGCCACCGCGCGCTTGCGGTTCTCCTTGCCCACCAGGTCCCGCTCCTCGTGGGGGTTGAGGATGCTGCGGGGCATGTCCTTCTCGGTGTAGGCCACCTTGGCGTGCATCCAGGCCTTGTGGTGGTCCACGGTGTCGCGGAGGGCCGTCCAGATGTTGACGCCGCCCTTCATGCCGCCGCCGGCGCCGACCTGGGTTGGTTGGGGGTTTGGGCGAGGGGGCGGGGGGCGTGAGCGCAGGGCGGGCTGGGTGTGTGGGGGGACGGCCGAGGAGGGCTGGCAGGCTTGCACCGTGGAGCCGGCCAGCAGTCGGCAGCGCTCGCAGTCCAGTGGGCAGTCCGGCAAGCGCGTGGCAAGCGTTTAGGACTGCGCAGTCCCTGAGCAGTCCGTGCAGTCCCTGAGCAGTCCGTGGACCGTCCAAAAGGCAGTCCAAAATGCAGTCCAAGTGGCATACAAAGGGCAGAAAAGTGGCGGTCCAATGGGCAGTCCGAGCCGCGCCCACCTGCATGATGCGCTGGCCGGTCTTGACCATGCCGAAGCGCTCCATGTAGGCGATCGAGTACCAGGTGGTGCTGCTGCTGGTGTTGCCAAAGTCGCGCAGCGAGGCAAAGGACGGGAGCATCATCTCCATCGGCAGGTTCATGCCCTTCTGGATGCCCTTGAGCACCGCGTAGCCGCCCGCGTGGAGGGCAAAGTGGTCCATGCACTTGGTGTAGTCGGGCACGTAGCGCGGCCACTCGCGGCCGAGGTACTTGCGGCCCACCACGTTGACCGCCGCCTCAGCGTACTGCCCCCACGTCATGATCTTGGGGGTGGCGGCGGAGATGACGCGCTCGAGCATGGCGCCGGCCTGGATGGGCACGTCCTTGCTGAGGTACACGCCGTTGATGCCCTCCTCGTCGGGGCCCCAGCTGATGCACCTTTTGGTGGGGGAGGGGGTGGGGAGGGGAGGAGGGCGCGGGCGCGGGTGGGCGGGGTGCGCAGGGGGTGCGGGGGAGGGGGGCCACGGCGAGGCGCCTCGCGGGCGCAGCAGGGCGGGCGCTGCGGCGCTGCGGGCCTGGCACGAGGGCGGCCGGAAGGGCGGGCTGTCCGGCGCGCGCCGAGCGGCTGAGCAGGCTGGCCGCCAGGGCAGAGCCACGAAAGGGGGGGCTGCAAGGCAGGGAGGCAAGCGCTGGCAGCCGTAGCTTGTGCGCGCGCGCGCTCACTTGTATGCAGAGTCGTCCTGCCCCGTGTGCACGCGGGTGGAGGAGTGCAGCTCGTACTTGCAGCGGCTGTACAGGCTGGGCTTGTTGGTCATGAGCATGGCCGCGCCGCCGGAGCGGAAGATGGCGTTCGACACCACAAAGTCCTTGTTGGTGCCGGGGTAGTAGCAGTAGGTGGTCACCTCGCACGGCACAAACAGCGCGATGCTGTTGGGGTGCGCCTGGGGGGGGGGGCGCAAGTGGGGGGATGCGTGGCGGGGTTGGGAGCTGGAAGGGGAGGGGTGGCGGGGTTTCGCGCAGGGCTGGGGGCCTGCTGCCTGCTGGGCCTGCTGCCGCCTCTGACCGGGCCGCCAAACGGGCCCAGCAGGCGCGTTTGGGGCTCGCGCCCAAGCCAGCGGCCGGCACATGCAGAGCAGGGGCGCCAGGAGGGGCCTCTAAAAGGCGGGGGCGGGGGCCTCAAAGGGCGCGCGCGCACCCGCCTGCCTCCCCCCCGGGGCCCCACCTTGAGCATGTCGCGCACGAGGCCGACGGCGACCACGCCGATGCTGCAGCCCATGCCGCCGAGGTGGTAGGCCTCGATGTCCTGCCGGAACTTGAACTTGTTGATGAGCATGGACGCCAGGGACGGCGTGGGGCAGAAGATGCTGCAGTTGGTGATGAGGATGTCCACCTCCTCGGCCTTGATGCCTGGGGAGGCGGGGTTTGTTTGGGGGGGGGAGGGGGGGGGCGGCGGTTCCGGTTTCGGCGCTGGGGTGGGGGACGCGGGCGCCTAGCGTCCCCGGCAGCAGGTCGGCGGCGGCGGCGCAAGCCGCAGGGCGGCGAAACGCGCCCGCCCACATGCGAGACCTGCCCCGCCCCGAGGCGGGCGCGCGCGGTCCGAGGCGGGCGCGCGCGGTCCGAGGCGGGCGCGCGGTCCGAGGCGCGCACGCACCCGACTTCTCCAGCACCTCGGCGACGGAACCGCCCATCACAAGCTCTGCCTCTGTCATGGCGGTCTTCATGTCAATGGTGTAGTCCTTGGACATGGCGGGGTTGACCGCCGGCGGCAGGAAGGTGCCGTTGGGGTGCAGTCCGGACTTAGCGTTGACCTTCTCCAGGAACTCGGAGCGCTCCTGGATGAAGTCCTGGGGGGAGGAAAGGGGAAGGGCCGGGCCGGGGGCGGCGCGGGGCGCAGGGTTGGGGCGGCGTCGGAGGGTCGCCGGGGGTTCGGCGGGCGCGCCGGGCGGGGGCGCGGGGCGGGCGGGGGGCCCCGGGCCCCCCGAGCCCATATGTAGCTGGACTGGTAGGCGCGTCCTTTTGGGTGGCACTCGCCGGGCCTTCCTCTGTGGGCGCTGTGACCGCAGGCTGCGCCGGCGGTGCTGCTGGCTGCGCCCTCTGGGCCCACCCCCTCTGGTGCCGGTGCAGGGCCCGCGCGCGTGCGTCCCCCTCCCGGCCCCGGGGCGGCCGCGTCCGACATTAAAGCACTTTCAAGGCCGAATGCTGCCCGCCCCGGGCGCGGGCAAGGCCCGGGGCGCCCGCGAGGGCCCCAACGGCGGAGTGCCCTCGGGCCGCTCACCCGCCAGTAGGGCCCATTGGACCAGCTGCGCTCGAAATCCACGCGCCACTCCTCCGGGGGCTTGAAAACCGCAAAGTCCAGCATATACGCGCCGGGCGCCATGGCTGCGGGGCGCTCGGGCGTGCGCGGCCGGGGCTGGCCGAGGCTGCGCGGCGACTGGAAGGAGCCGGTGCCAGCCAAACAGATACGAACTTGATGCACTGCTAGCTGGAATGCAATAGTGGTAGTGCGCAATGGCGGGGGCGGGGAAGAGCGCGAGGGAGTGGTGCAGGGCGCGGTCACTTTGCGAGCCGGCCCAGTGAGTCGCCCGTGCCAGGGTGAACTGGGGTCCGGGGGCGATTGAAATAGGGTTAATTGCGCATTTAACCTCTGAAATCGCCACTGCGCGGCCGTGTGGGCCGGTCAGCCCCCGGGCTCGGGTTATGCGAGCGAGCCCGCCCCGTGCTCCCTCGCTTTGGCCCCTGGCCTCGCGGGGGGGGGGGGGGGGGGGGGGGGAGGGATTTACGCGAGGCAATTTGCTGTAAGAAGGCGCATTGGACCCGCTTGGCCGCGGCGCGAAGGGCTTGACCGGGTTTTGACCGGGCGCTTGCTTGGGCCGGTCCGCGCCGCGGCGGAGGCCACCCCGGCTGGGCCGCGCGCCTTGTTTCGCATCGCACCCGCACTACTGCCACCCAGCAACCCCAATCAAGAGCCGCTGACCGAGTGCGCAATCAAGCGTCCATTGACTCCATTCTTTCCACCCCGGCCAGAAGTGTGTCTGCGTTACACCTGGGCTCATTTCAGCCCGACGGTATCCCCCCCCAAGACTCTCCGCAGCGCGTGAAACTGCACCGGCACCGTCTCCCCGCGCACGCCGCCCTTCATCTCGGGGTCAATCTGGTTGACGGAGCAGCTGCGGGGGGGGGGGGTGTTGGGGGTTGGGGGGAGGGCGGCACGTCGGGAGGGCGCTGGGTGGCTGCGCGCGGGCGGGGCCGGCCCACAAGGAGGGGCGCGGCACGCGCCACTGCTGGCCGCGGTGGTCGCAACAGCAGGCCGCGCGGAAAGGGCTATGTGTGGGCACGGGCCCCCACTCCCCCCCCATCCAGCAGCCCGGCCGCCGCGCACCTTTGCTCGTAGCATTCGTCGAGCGCAAACGGCGCGTCGCCGTGCTGCAGCAGCTGCAGGAACCGTTCCCGGTTGCGCGCCGTTCGGTTGGGCGGGTCCGACAGCAGCAGCAGCCCGGAAGAGGCCTTGAGCAGGCGCGGCACGGCGGCGGCGATGGGCTCCACCGCGTCTGGCTCGTAAAGCACGTCGCACGCGAGCACGACATCAAAACGGGGCAGCGCCGGCGGCTGCGTCCAGTCAAACACGGCGGCCGACACGGCGCAGCCGCCGGGCCGGCCGCTGGGCCCCGCCGCGGCCCCGCTGCCGCGCCGCCCCGCCGCCGCCGCCGCCGCCGCCGCTGCGGTGGCTGCGCCGTCCATGGGCGCGTCGTCCACGTTGCCGAGGCCGGTGGCGCGCGCCGACATCAGCGCGCAGCGCAGCGCGAGGGGCTCGCGGTCGAGCAGCACCACCTCGCGCGCGCCGGCGAGGGCCGCGGCGATGCCGGCGACGCCGAGGCCGGCTGCGGAGGGCGTGCATGGCACGGGCGGGCGGGCGGGCGGGTGGGCGGGGGGAGGGAAGGAGCGTTTGGCTGCGCAAATGGCCGGCTGCTCGGCTTCCGCGGCAGCCAGCAACAGGCGCGCGCGGCAACGCCGCTGCGTGCGCACCGCGGCTGCAAGCATGCCTGAACCGCCGCCGCTCGCTGCGCGCCCCTGCGCTCCACACACACAGACACCCCACCCCCTGCCCCCTGCCCCCGCCGCCGCGCGCACCTCCCAGGTCCGCCACCCTCAGCCCCGCCACCAGCTGCGGCCGCCGCAGCAGCTCCCCCGCGAGCGCTATGGCGGAGGGCCACGCGCGCGTCCAGTAGGGGTCCCCGTCGGCGCCGGATGCGATGTAGCGGTCGAGCACCTCGTCCGGGTCCCGGGGGCAGACCAGCCGCAGCGGCGCGCCGGCGACGAGGAACTCCTGCTGCAGCAGCTGCAGGCCGTCGAGGCGCGCCTCGAGGGGCGCGCCCTCCAGCCGCTGGGGGGCTGGGCCGGCGGCGCTGGCGGCGCTGGCGGCGGCTGGGCCGGCGGCGGCGGCGGCGGCGGCGGTCGTGCCGGTGCGCGCAGGCGGCCGAGGCGGCCGGTGCTGCCGGGGCCGAGCCGCTGCGATGCTGCCCGCCTGACCTCGTCCTTGCCCCGCTCCTGCCGCGAGGCGCTGCAGCGAGGCGCGCATTGCCGGCGCGGACTTGAGTGCGGGGGGGAAGTGCTCGAAAAAAGAAAGTCGCGCCCTCGGGGTGCAACAACAGCAATTCCTAGTGCTCGTATATAAACGCGGGAATACGACGCCTTGCCCACAAGCCTCCCCGTTCAGCACCGCACGCCCAGCGCGCCCGCCCTCGGCACCGCTCCCCCCGAGGGCCCCCGGCGGCTTGGTGCGCGCCCAACGCGCTCCCGGGGTCGATAGCCACCAGCCGCGCCGGTGGCCGCGCGCGCATCGAGGCCCGCAGGCCCGTTGTTGATCGAGGCCCGAAAAATGGGCAAGGGCGGGGCCTTGGACGGGCCCCAGGCCGAAAAGCAGACGGTGAGCTCCCCCCATGCCCGCGGGGCGCCGGGCCTCGCTGCGCGCCGTCGGCACGGGGAGGGCCCCGCCGCCGACGCTGTGCGCGCTTCGACGCACAGCGCGTGCGTGCGTGCCGCTGCGCGCCGCGCCGACGCCGACGCCTCGGCCCGGGCCCCCCCACCCCCCTCGCGCGCACAGGCCGGCGACCGCAGGGCGCTGCGCCACGAGTACCGGCAGCTCTACGTCGACGCCGTCGGTGCGCGGCGCCGCCTTTTGCTTTTTGGGTCCGCATGCCTCGCGCATGGGCGCGCTGCGCTGCATGCCCTCGCGCGGCGGCACGGCCGCGCCATCCAAACATGCAGTTGCTCGCGCCAGCGGGGCCCCGCGGCCGGCGGCCCACCCCGCGCGCAACGCCCCGCCCCCGGAACCGCAGCCGGCAGGGAGCAGCTCGAGGATGCCGGCAGCAGCATGCTCAAGGCGATGCTGGAAAAGGTGGAGCAGTTGCACAACAAGGGTGAGCGGCGGCTGCGCGCGCGTCCCCGTGTCGGCCTCTCGGGGCGCCGTCCAATCACCGAGTGCAGTGGCATTGCCGGCAGCGCGCCAGCAAACGGCCGGCAAACGGCCTCGATTCGCCCACCGCCCCAGCCCTCAAGCGCGCGCGCATGCCACCGCCCGCCCGCAGTGGAGAAGCCGCGCGAGCACGCCGTAGACGCCGGCGTGTTCTGCCACCTCACCGAGTCTGGGCTGGCGATGGTCAGCCGCAGCCAGGCCTCGCGCCAGGGCCGCACGCCGTCGTCGCTGATGGCCATGCTGCGCTCGGCGTACGGCGGCGACGCCGCCGCGGGCCCCGGGCCGCTGGCGTCCGAGTGCATGGGGTGGTCCGCGCTGGGCCAGGCGGCCTCTGCGTTTTGCGCGCCCGCGCCGGGCGTGGGCTGCATGCTGGGCCCGCTGGACGTGCACGCCAAGGCGCGCGCGGCGGCGCAGCGGCGGCGGCGGCAGGCCGCGCCCGTCGGGGCGGCGACGACCGCGCGGGAGCTGGGGGACGAGCAGCTGGGCGGCGAGCAGCACAAGCAGGTGGGTGGGGCCTTGCTCCTCGGCGCCCTGCGCCGGCCCTCGCTGTTTGGGTGGGACTTGGGACTTGGGAGGCAGGCGGCGGGCCGCCCTCCTGCAGCGCCCCGGCATGCCTCACCTGCACAGGAACCCTGGCCATTAACCCTGGCTGCCTTTCCTCCCCCCGTTTTCGCCCGCCCCCCGCAGGAGACGGACCGCGCCATGCTGGTGATGTGGGAGGCGCTGCAGCGCGCCGGCGGCTCCGCGCCCTTTGCGGCGGTGGTGCTCAACCCCGCCAGCTTTGGGCAGACCATCGAGAACGTCTTCACGCTCAGCTTCCTGGTGGGGCGGGGGGGGCAACGGCCGGCTAGGCTCGGGTTTGATCCGGAGCTCGGCGGCTTTGCCGTGCTGCGGGCGCAAGCATGCGCCGAGGCGGCTCAGTCGGCGCGTGCTGCCCTGGGGCACGCCCAGCCCCACCGCCCCGGCAGCACCGTCCGCTTGGGGCAATGCATGCGCCCGACTCTCCCACCCCAAAACATAACCCCATCCAAAACGCGCACCCACCGCGCCGCTCCCCCCCAGGTGCGCGACCGCCGCGTGACGCTCACCCGCACGCAGGAGCGCGGCGTCATCGTCAAAGCCGCGACGCGCGAGCAGGCCGCCGCCGCGGCGCAGGGCGGGCGCGCGGTGCAGCAGGTGCTCTCATTCACAACGGCGGACTGGCAGACCATGTGCGCCGCCACGCGGCCGGGCGACTGTCTCATGCCGCACCGCGCACCCGCGGCCGCGGCGGCGGGCGGCGCGCAGCAGGGGCGGCAGCAGCGGCGGCCGCGGGACGACCAGGAGCAGCCGGCGCAGCCGCGGCGGCGGCCGCAGGTCAAGGCGGAGGTGGTGGAGGGCAGCGAGGAGGGGGGCGACGATGACTGCGAGGACGCGAGCCGCCGCGACGCGCGCGCCTCTGCGGCGCGGCCCTCCAAGCGGGCGCGCGCGTCCGCCTAGAGAAGAAACCTGCCTCGCCGTGAGGCCCCCCGTTTCGATTTCGGTCTTTCTTTGGCCTCTTTCTTAGCGGCTTCCTCTTAGCCGTCCGCGCCGCTGCAAACGGGACAGCCCGTGTCGTCTTGCCCCCCTGAGGCGGCCGCGGCCGGGGCCCGCGCCGCTGGTCCGCACACGCGTTTACAGGACTTGACCTTGTCCCTAACCCCCTGCGCGCGCGCGCGCGCGCGGAGCGCCCTCAAACGCACGTGCGTGCCCGCGCACCGAAACCGCAACCCCTTTTGACCGCGGCCCCCTCGCCGCCCACTGCCCCACTGGTGTGCTACGCAGCGCAGGTCCCGGCCGCCGGACCGTCCTTCCCCCTCTTGCTTTTGGGACTGTTTTCCCGCTCCAAGGCTGGCCCGCGAGCCTCCCTCGCCCGCCCCCCCAAACCTGCCAACCCTTCGCGTGTCCACCCAGCGGCACGTGGCGCGATGAGGGCGCCGCGCCGCCCTTGGGGGCGCGTGCGTGCGCCGCATCGCACACAGTTGCGCTTGACCCCCGGCATTCGAGGGCGTTTGCAGGCCGTGCATCCGCCGGGTGCCGCCGGAGCGCGCCGGCGGATGCGGCTCCCTGCCAAACCACTTCTGTAAACCCTCCTCAGATTGCGCGCAAACGTCGACAATGTCGGCAGCCTGCTGGCTTGCGCAAGGCAGCGGCCTGGCAACGGCAGGCCCCGCGCAGGCTCGGCCTGCCGTGCCTGCTGCACCGCCGCGCCGCCCAACTTGCAGCGTCCGCACTGGCTGGGCCATACCTAGCTGGCATTAGAGCCGTCTTGACGCGCCGCCCGGAGTTATGCTGCCCCTGTTGCCGCCAGGGCGCCGGCCGCGCTCTGTGCAGGTCCGCGGCGAGTCCAGGGCGCAGAAGCTGGCGCGCGCAAAGGTGAGAGCGTTTGTGACAGCAATATGAACGCAATCTGAAAGGTGCAGGGCAAGGCAGGCTGTGGCGGCACGCCACGTTTGTGCGGCGCAGCGTGCGCGCGCGCATGCCCCGCCGCTCCTCATCACGCCCCGCTGTGTGCCCCAACCCGCGCGCAGGGCTACCCCTACCCGCGGCCGCGCACGTCGTTCGTGTTTGTCAGCAGCGCGTCCGGCGCCGCTTGGCACCCGCTTCCCAACCTCGCCTGGGGCGGCGCCGGCAGCGACGCCGTCCTGGACCTCCAAGTCGGCCCGGCCCACCCCGTGACGCCCGGCGCGGCGGCAGCGGCGGCGGCGGCGGCAGCAGCCGGCAGCAGCACCGACCTTTCGGCCGCCGCAACCGCCGCCGACGTCGGCGGCGCTGCTGGCGGCGCGGCGGGCGGGCCGCACCGGCCGCTGCGGCGGGAGCTCTGGGAGCGCCACGGCATCGACGCCGAGGCGCTGCTGCCGCCGGGGACGCCCTTCACGCCGATCCTGGCGATAGGATCCAACGCCTCGCCGGAGCAGCTGGTGGGGGGTGGGGGGCGCGGGCGGGCCGCGGCTGCGCGGGTGGTGCTGGCTTGCGCGCGCCGCTTACCACCGCACGCGCGCGCGGGGGGCGTCCCCCCACCGCGCCACGCCGCCGCCACCGAAACGCCCCGCACGCGCAGGCCCGCAAATTCCCGCCCGAGCTGTTCCCCGCCGGCGCCGTCGTGCCCGTCGTCCAGGCCGTGCTGCGGGGCTTTGACGTCGTCGCCGCCCCCCTCATCTCGAGCTACGGCTCCTGCACCGCCACGCTCGAGGCCAGCCCTGGCACCGCCGTCGAGGTGTTTGTGACGTGGCTCACGCCGCCGCTGCAGCAGCGCATGCACGAAACGGAGGGGGCGTACGATTTGCTGCGCCTCGACGGGATCCAGCTGCTCGAGGGGGCGTCGGTCGAGGCGCTGGCGGCGCTCGGGGCGCTGCAGCCGCTGGCGGAGCCCCGCCGCGACGGCGGCGGCGGGGGCGGCGGCGGGGGCGGCGGCGGCGGCGGCGGCGGCGGCGGCGGCGGCGGCGGCGGCGGCGGCGGCGGCGGCGGCGGCAGCGGCGGCGGCGGCAGCGGGCGGCGCGTGGTTGACTGCGTGTTTCAGTACAACCACACCCTGGGTACGCTTCACCTCCCCCTCGCAGAGGGGGGCGCCTCGCCGATTGCGCTGGCGGAGATTCCGGCCATAGGGCGCAGGCGAGTCTGGGGGCTTGCGCGTCGACGGGGGGCGCGGCCGCGCGGTTGAGGGGGGCGCATCTCGTGGCGCCAACGCAGCCTCGGGTGATGGCGCTGCTTTCAGCCGTTCTGGGGCTTGGCAAAGCCCACGTGCAGCATTGCGGGCCCGCAAACAAAAGGTGTCTCCCCGCCTGCGGCGGCCATCCAACCCGTGTTTCCCATCCCGCTTCGCGCAGGCTGCCTGCCCTCTCGCAGGTCGAGATGCAGCTCGCACTCATGCAGGGCTTCGAGAGCGGCGCCAGCAGCACCGGCAGCGGCAGCGACGACGCGCCGGGCGGCCCTCGCGACGGCGCGGGCGCGGCCGCGGGGCCGGCCACGCTCGGCCCTGTGTCGCTGGCTGCTGTGCTGTCTTCGGGCTCGGATTCAGACACCGCGGCCAGCGGCGCGAGCAGCGTCGGCAGCAGCGGGCTCGGCCTTGGTTTGAGCGGGGGCGGCGGGGGCAGCGGCGGCGGAGAGGCGCTGGACCGTTGGATCTGGTCAAACCTGTCAGTAGGGGAGCTGCGCAAGGCTCGGGTCGCGGCGCTGGCGCAGCACGCGCGGCCGTTTGGCTACGCGCAGCACGAGAGGCTGATGACAATAGGCAGCATATTCAGCAAAAACGTGAAGTGAGGGTTGCTTCCACTGTGTAAGAAGAAGCCATCTGGTTATCTGAGGGTTGGCAGTGCTGCTGCCTCGAACAGCGGGTCGCGTGCAGGCGAGCAGCCAACAAAAGGGCCACGCCTTCTGCGTTTATGTAAACCAGTTTTGATGCCCAGAGGCGTTTCACACACAGCCTGGGAGTTTGCATGCCGCCAGGGGGAGGGGGTGCGCACTGCGCAGCAGCTCAGCTGGGCCTCCCAGCGCCGCCGCCCTCCTGCCTAGGCTTGGGTTGCTACGCAGCAAGAGCCCCCCTTTCAGAGAAAACTCAATTGCTGCCCTTTGCCAGCCAGCCTGTCCTCTACCCTGCTCCCTGCACGAGCGGTATGGCGAGGCGCGGGGCGCAGCACGGCGCGCTGCGGCACGATGCAGTACGGGACGCGCACCGCGCCACTGCAGCGCGGCGCGCCAGCCTGCGGCGCAGCTGCGCTCCTCGCTCTGCCTTCTGCGAGGCTCCGCGCGCTCGATCTGGCGCTGAGAGGGCGGTTCGGGCCACGAAATGTTGATGCCATCAGGTCGCGGGCTGAAACGCGCAAGGGTATATGAATTCCGCGCGGCCCCTCTACTGCATCGGCGACAAAACGTGGCGTGTAGTGTAACCTCTCAGACCTGCAGCTAAGAGAGCTACTCGTGACGTGGAGGAGCCAGGTTCGATCCCTGGTGGGGGAGCGAGACGTCGCTTTCTCACCTTGGGTCCACTTTTTTGTTTGACCGTTGACTTGTTGGCCAGCATGTGGCGCTCGCAACGACTTTTGATGCAAACTGCAAAGGCCAGGCTGCTGCAGGTCCCACCACGTGGTGCCCATCCAGTCGTTTGCAAGCAGCGCCACGAAGTGCAAAGCAGTTCCCACAAGCAGCGGAATGAAGCGCCTGAGTGCCAGTGCCGCCACACAGCCGTGCTGCACGTGGGCTTTGCCAACCCCCATTTGCTGCTGAACAGCTGAAAGCAGCGCCGCTGCCCGAGGCTGTGTTGGCGCCACACAATGCGCCCCCTCAACCGCACGGCCGCGCCCTCCCCGGGGGCGACGGCAGCCTCCCAGTTGACCACGCTCCGCCGCGAGGCTGATGGCCACCCAGAGAACTATTGCAAGCGCACGGTGCGGCTGATACTAGCATTCCCCTCTGTTGGCACCGCGCTGCTCGCGAAACGGCCAGGCGCGCAGACCAGCACGGGCTGCACACGCGCCGCCCAGCGCGCCCGTCGGCACTCGGGTGAGACGGCGCAGCGCGCTGACGAGATCGCGCGTGCACCCAGCCGGCTTGTGAATGTGAATGCGCCTGCCTGAGCCGGCACAGCAACGCACCGAACAACAGGGTGTCCAGCGCCCCCCCGCCCGCGAGCTTACACAGGCCCCGGCACCGCACCAGACCGCCTGGTCTGGCCGTTCAGCGTCTCCGATCGGTTAGCGGGACTTGTTCGCCGGCGAGGACGGCGGCTGCGGCGCCGCTGCGGCCGGCATGGCGCCACGGCGCGCCGCGCGGCTGGGCTTCGGGGAGCGCGACCTGCGCGCCTGGGCCGCGTTCGCCCTGCTGCTGGCCCTGCACTGGCTCTACACGCGCAGCACGGGGGCCCCGCACTCCTGGCAGCAGCAGCGGCTGTTGAGGGACCTCCGGCCGGGCCCGGCGAAGCTTCCGCCCCTGGTCTGGGCAGGCGGTACGTGCCCTCCCCCGCGAATGGCTGGGCTGCAGGGCGTGTGCGCGGCGGCGCTTGCGTAGTGCAGGCGCGGCGTGTCAAGCGCGTTGCGACGCGCGGCCCTGCATGAGCTGTCGCATCCCGCGCAGCCCACATGCGGCGGCCCTGCCCTAAACCACCGCCCACCCTCCCCAACCAATTCTTGCCCCCCTCGCTCAGCCTGGCTGTTCCTGCTCTGTCTGACGGTTGCAATGGCCACAGAGTTTGCGGTGGCGCTGCACGCGGCGATCCAGCGCGCACTCGAGCCGCCGCTGGAAGGTGGGGGCCCTATCCCCTGTGCCGCTTGGCCGCGCCCTTTCAGACTTGCAGACGAGCAGGCGCAGCGCCATCCAAAGTCAAACAAGTGAAACAACCATCCTGACTCACGGAATCGCAAAACATCCCAACCAAACCAGGCGCCTCGCGCGGCCGAGAAGCAGCAGTCGCAGATCTGGCAGCCGCAGTCGCCTCTGCGCCTGCCAACGGCCCCGCGGGCGCGGCGCGGGGGCCGCCGTCTCCCGCGCTCAAGCCGTCGCCCACAGAAGCTGCCAGGGCAGCTACGGTGGCACGGCTTGGGCTGGCAGACGAACAGGCAAGCCAAGAGGAAGCAGGCGCCGGGTTGGCTGAGGGCTCTGATCGATCGGACGGCGGCGGCGGCGGCGGCGGCGGCGGTGCGCGTGTGGGCTCGGTCAGCGGCGAAGGGGCTGCCTTCGCAGCGGATCCACCGCCGGCCCCAGCCGCGGCGACCTCACGGGCCATTGCAGAGGCCGCAGCCGCGGCCGGCGACGGCATGCGGCGGCGCTGGGCGGCGGCGGGCCCGGCGCAGGGCGCGCGTCCGCCGAGCAGCAGCAACAGCGGCGACGAGGGGGAGCAGCAGAAGCAGCCTGAGCAGCAGCGGCGGCAGCGGCAGCAGGAGCGAGAGGAGGGGTCGTCGGCAGCAGAGGACGCGCGCCTCCAGCTGGAACGTCACCAGGTGCTTACTACTTCGGGTGCTTGCTATACACGGCAGATTGGGGGTCTCGCCCGGCCGGGTTTGCGTTGCTTGCGGGAAGCCCCTCACATCCCGCTGCCCCTGCATTCATTTGCACTCTGTGCGCGCACGCAGGCGCGCATGCAGGCGGCCCAGGAGGCGGAGGAGCGCCAGCGCGTGTGGGTGCACGAGATGGGCGGCGGCGCCGGCGGCCTCGCCGCGAGGGAAGCCGCCGAGCAGCTGGCCCTGGACCGGGAGCTGAGGCAGGCCACCGACAGGGAGTTCGACGAGTCACTCGCCGCCGACGCGGCCAAGGCGGCGGCACGCGAGGCCGAGGCCGAGGCGGCGCGCGCCGCGGCGGGCGCGGCCGAGGCCGACCGCGCGCGGCGCGCCGAGGCGCGCGCCGCGCTGGCGGCGGCGCTGCCGGCAGAGCCGCCCGCGGGCGCGGCCGGCGCGGTGCGCGTGCGCGTGCGGCTGCCGTCGGGCGCGAGCGCGGAGCGGCGGTGGGACGGGGCGGCCGCGGACGTCGGGGCCCTTACGGATTGGATCCAAAGCCTGGAGGATCTGCCGGCGTCGTGGCAGCCGGGGGGCTGGTGCCTGGCGACGCCCTTCCCCCGCGCCGCGCTGCGCGACCGCGCGCTGAGCGTGGCGGAGCTTGCGGGGGGTGCGCCCGCGCTGGCGCTGCTCGCGACAGAGCTGTAAAGTGCACGCGACCAAGAAGAGGGTTCACACTGCAAACCCCCAGACACCCCGGGCTGCAGCAAACAACCGCGAGTTACTTTGCTTTGTTGGGTGTTTTGAGTCGACGTCAACCGCCCGGCCGCACCCTGCCGCTGCCCTCCATTGCGGCGAGCGCCGCCTCTGCAACAGCATCCAGCGCCGACCCGCCGACCCCGCCGCCGCTCTCCTGCCCTGCCGCGCCGCCGCCGCTTTCCTGCCCTGCCGCGCCGCCGCCGCCGCTGCCGCCGCCGTCCCCCTCGGCGGCCGATTGCCGCGGGGGCGCCGCCGGCCCCGCTGCCGCCGCAGCCCCCTTCGCGAGCGCGCCGTCTGCGGAGCGGCACAGCAGCTCGGCGGCCGCCTGGCCGAGCTCCGATTGCAGCAGCTGCTGGGAGGAGCGCTGCGTGTTGGGGTGCACGACGCCTGCTCGGGAGCGGCGCGTGCAGGGGGGGGGGAGGCGTGTGTTTGCACCAGGGGTTGGGGTGGGGGATTACCTCTGTTCAGCACTGCAGCCGACAACACAGCGTTGCAGCGGATGCGGGCAGTCCTTGGGGCGCACGCAGCCCCAGTGCAGCACGCACGGACCTGCACGCACGCCGCGCGCCAGCACGTGGCCCACGAAAACGTGCAGGAAGCCGAGGCACCGCAGCCGCACGCCCCGCGGCACCGGCGGCCCCCCCACCACCGCCGCGCCGCCCCCGCCGCGCGCCGTGCCGGGGCGCGCGGTGCGGCCGCGAGCCAAAGCGACGACGGCGTCGATGCCGCCGTTGCCGGCGAGCAGCGCCTGGGCCTCTGGGCTGGCCGCCGTGATCGCCAGCAGCGCGTCGAGCGCGGGGGGCGCGGCGGGGGGGCAGGAGCAGGCGCGGTTCACCAGCAGCTGCGGCGGTTTGGGAGGCGGCGGTTGTTAAAACGTTCCTGGAGCCGGCTTGCAGGTGCAGGCAGCCTCGCAGCACGGGCCTGCTGCCCTGGTGCCTTGCTGCCCTGGTGCCCTGGCGCTATCAATCGGCCGTGCGCAGCGATGACTGATGTTGAAGCAGCCCCAACCGCCGCACCTGTAGGTACTGCGCCGTTCCCAGCACGGCGCGCGTCTTGCCGTGCAGCACGCACGCGCCCTGCAGCACGCGCATGGCGGCCGCCCACTCCTCCGGGGGCGCGTGCCCGGGCGCAAGGCCGCCGGGCGGCAGGCCTGGCCCCTGCTGCTGCTGGTTTTGCTGCTGCGGGCCGGGCGCGCCGCCCGCCGTGCCGCTGCCGCCGCCGCCGCCGCTGCTGCTGGAGAGCGGCTCTGGGTCCGCCCTCCCGCTGCTGGAGGGCATGACTAATTGCCGGTCGAGTGACGACAGCACTGCCTCGAGCACTGTGCGGGTGAGCACGGTACGCATGTGCATGGCAGTCGATCAGTCATGCACGTCTCCTGGCCTGAATGCAAGCACGCGTTGCGACGTTCGCTCATTGCAGCTGCCGCGGCTGCGCGCACCCTGGCTGTAGGTTTCGTCGAGCGACACCGCGAGCGCCGAGGGGTCGCCGCTGGCGCCCGCATCCAGCGCCGCCGCCAGCTGGTCAAAGCCCTGCACGCGCAGCCAGTAAAACGGCGCGCCGGCTGCGCATGGCGGGGGCGCGGGCAGGAGTGTGGCGGGGGCGTGGGGCGGGGTGGGCGGGTGCGGACTGCGTGCTGCGGCCGCGCACGCCGCGCGGCATGCGCGGCCGCAGCTGAGCTTTCGTCGCCGCCTGCCAGCGCGCCCGCTGCTGCTCACCCGTCGTGCACGCCGCCATGATTTCGTTGGTGAGCTGCCGCACGCGCTGGCGCCTGCGATCGGGCAGCGGTGTTCAAAGCGCGGGCTGGGTTTGCGATCGCATTCGCCGCAGCAGCGCGCGCAGCGCGGCGCGGTGCTCCGCCGGCCGCCCCCGCCCGCCCCGCGACTCCGCCGGCCCAGCGCTTCATATGGGGCTTGCCTTGTCACTTCGGCCAGGATGCCGGCCGCGGAGGCGTCCCCCAGGCCCGGGGGCGGGGAGTACAGCAGCATTTCGGGCCACTGGACCGTCGATCGGGGGGTTTTACCGTCTCGCGACAATCGTACCGCAATACAAACACGACCAGCAATCGTTTTCGGCCGCCCATCCCCTCTGAAGGACGCGTCGAGATCACGCGAAATGCAGCAGCAGCTGCGGCGAGGCCCCTCGGGGAGCGCCCAGCGGCGCTTCTCGACCCTGAGCCACAGCCATGGCTCCTCCACCCGCCCATTGACCCGGCCGGCCGGCCAAGGCCTCGGGGTGGGGGTCGCGGCCAGGCAGCCCGCGCGGACCCTCTTCCTGGCGCGCAGCGGGCCCTCCTGCCGGCCCAGGGTGGTGGCATGCAGTGCTGAGGGGTCCTCGTACAAATTGCCCAAGGCGCACCGCCTGGAGATGGAGGTCGCCGGCAAGACGGTGCGGAGCGGCGGCGGCCGCCGCTTGCTGCCGCTGCCGCTGCCGCTGCCGCCGCCCCGCTGGCATGACTTGCTCGCCCGCTGCGCGCTGCCATTGCACTGGCCCCCGGACTCGGCCACCGCAGCGCATGCGCCCCGGCCGGCCGCCCCTGCTGCCGATTCTGCAGCCCCCATTCCGCAAGCGACTTGTGGCCGCGCCTCCCCGCAGCGCTCCCCGCAGCCCCGCTCGCACAAACCCCCCCCTGGCCCCCGCCCCCCCTCCTCCCCAGATCGTCCTCGAGACCGGCGAGATCGGGCGGCAGGCCAACGGCGCGGTGATGGCCACGATGGGCGAGACCGTGATCTACACCACCGCCTGCTGCGCCAACAAGCCCACCGGGGACGGCAGCTTCACGCCGCTGCAAGTGCACTACCAGGAGCGCTTCAGCGCCGCGGGGCGCACCAGGTGGGGCGGCGGGCGAACTGAGCCCGCCCGTGGGGGGTTTGAAGGGGAGTTGGGGTGCATGCGGGCGCGCACGCGCAGGAAGCGGTTTGGGGATAGGTGGGCGAACAGGCGCATCCTGCTATTCTGGCCCCATGCGCATGGGGCCACCCGCATGCACCTGTTGAAAAGGATCACACCCAACGTCAAGACCCCCCCACCCGCACCCCCCACCCCCCAGCGGCTCCTACCTGAAGCGCGAGGGCCGCCCCAAGGACGACGACGTGCTGGTGGCGCGCCTGGTGGACAGGCCGCTGAGGCCCATGTTTGCAAAGGGCTGGTCAAACGACACGCAGGTGGGGGGGGGGGGGGCGTGGGCGCGGTGCCGGGCGGGCGGGCGCGCGCGACTGTGCTGTGTGCGTGGGCGTGGGCGTTGTGCGTCGGTGTGTCGGTGCGTGGCTGTGGGTTTTGGGGGCTTGTGCCCAGCTTTGGGGTGCGCACACGTGCCTCAATCCCCCAAACCCTGGACTCCCAGACCCTAAAGCCCCCAAACCGTCCACCCTGACCCCCCCAAACCGCATCTTCCCCTCCCCCAAACCAGGTCCTGCAGTGGGTGATGTCATACGACGGGGTCAACCAGCCGGAGCCACTCGCCATCACCGCGGCGGCGGCGGCGCTGCTGGTGTCGGGTGCGCAACAGTCGGATGCCGCGCCGTCGCCCGCCTGCCCGCCCGCCCAAAAACCTCCTCACCAACCCCCGAAACCCCAAACTCAAACCTCCAACCCCCCCAAACCCAACCAAACAACGCCCCCAGACATCCCCCTGAAGAAGGCCGTCGCCGGCGTGCGCGTGGGGCTGCTGGGGGACAACCTGTGGGTGGTCAACCCCACGGCCGCCCAGATGGCCGCCAGCCGCCTCGACTTGGTCATGGCGGGCACGAAGGACGCGGTACTAATGATCGAGGGCTTCTGCGACTTCCTGGATGAGGGGCAGATGCTCGAGGCCGTGGGCATCGGCGCGGCGGCCATTGCGGGCATGTGCGCGGACATGGAGGCCTGGGCGGCGCGGGTCGGGAAGGCAAAGCGGGGCGACAGGGTGCTGCTGCCGGAGGGGCTGGAGGAGAGGGCCGCCGAGCTGGCGGGGGCGGCGCTGGAGGAGGCATACCGGTGGGGGGGCGCGGTCTCTTTTTTGGGGGGCGGTTTCGTTTTTGGGAGGGTGGGGAGGTTCGTGTTTGCTGGCCGGTCCCGGTTTGGGTCTGTCTGCAGCAAGTGCTGCTGCTACCACTGGCTCGTGCATGACTCATGCATGCACGGCGCCCCCCCCCCCAAAACCCCAACACCACCCTCCCCCCCCAAAACCCCCCATCTTCCCCCCCCACAAAAGGTCCCCCGTGTCGAAGGAGCAGCGCGGCACGGCCGTCGAGGCGGCGCGCAAGGGAGCGGTCGAGGCGATTGCGGCGTCGGGTGACTTCCCCGACGTAACCGACATCCAGGTGGGTGGGGGAGGTTATGTAACCGGCGGCGTGGTCTTTGTCACCGGTGACGTTTCCGGCGCGACCCCTCCGGCAGCCGGCTCGGAGCCCTTGGCTCCTTTGGCCAAGCCTTTGCCTGCAAAGCCCCCCTCCCCATTGCGTGCGCCGCCCCAACCCAAGCCCCCACGCACACCAATGCACCGCCGCCGCCCCCCGACCCCCCAACCCCCGGCCCCCCTCCGCAGCTCCAAATGGCGTTCAAATCCGTGGAGTCTTCGGTGATGCGCGGCCTCGTGCTGCGCGAGGGCCGCCGCGCCGACGGCCGCGGCGTGGAGCAGATCCGCCCCATCACCAGCCGCGCCAGCCTGCTGCCCCGCACGCACGGCAGCGCGCTGTTCACGCGCGGCGAGACGCAGGCGCTCTGCGTCGCCACGCTCGGCACCGCGGCGGACGCCCAAAAGGTCGACGGCATCCGGTCGGTCGCGGCGGCGGAGAGCACCGCGGGCGGCGAGAGCGACGACGGGGCCGGCGCTGGCGGCGGCAACGGCGGCGGCGGCGGCGGCGGGCGGCACGAGATCGAGACTTTCTACCTACAGTACTTCTTCCCCCCCAGCTCGGTCGGCGAGACGGGGCGCGTCGGGCCCGCGGGTGAGGTTCCCTGCGAGGGGGGAGGGCCGGCGCTTTGGAAGCTGCTCCTGGGTGGTGTTGGGGGGAGGGGCGCTTCTGATCTCTCTGCGTGGGATGCTGGATGGCAGGGGGGCCGTGTTGAGGCTCTCTTTGGCTTGTTTTGGGGGGTTGGGCTGTTAACTAAGCGGCAGACGTAGCGAGCGCAGACCGCGCACCCGCCCCCTCCGCCGGCGGCGCCTGCCCACTGTGGCGCCGCGCGGGCGTGGGGGCGGCAGATTAAACCCCACCTGGGCCGTTACAGCGGGCGCTGGGGACCCCCACCCGGCACGCGTCTCCTTTTCACCAGGACAGCTCTGCGGTGATACCCTCAAAACCTTGCGCACCCACCCCTGCACTCCGCACTCCAAACCCTTCCAAAACCGCCCCAAAGCCGCTCCCCCCAAACCGCCCCTTAAAACCGCCCCCCCAAAAACGCCCCAAACCGCCCAAAACCGCCCCCCAGGCGTCCCCCTGAAGGAGCACGTCGCCGGCATCGCCATGGGCCTGGTGCTGGAGTCGGACGGGTCCTTTGTGGTGCTGTCCGACATCCTGGGGTCCGAGGACGCGCTGGGGGACATGGACTTCAAGGCACGCGCGCGCGCGCTGCGTTTGACCTTCGGGTGTTGACCGCGCGGCTTTGGGGTTGGCCGTGCGCTCGCCTGGGGTCTGACGACGCGCTTCTGAGGTTGGGGCTGCACAGCTGACACTGCCACACACCCCCTGCGCACGCCGCGGCCCGCCAAAACGCAATCAACCGCCCCTCGCAAAAGCAACAACACGCACAAAAACGCAAACCGCAGGTTGCCGGCGGCCGCAGCGGCATATCCGCCTTCCAAATGGACATAAAGGTCGAGGGCATCACCCTCGCCATCCTGGCCGCGGCGCTGAAGCAGGCCGCCGCCGGGCGCGCGCACATCCTCCAGGAGATGGCGGCCTGCGCGCCGCCGCCGCGGCGGGCGCTGAGCCCGCACGCGCCGGTGATCTCCATGCTGCGCATTGACCGGTCGAAGATCGGCGCGCTCATCGGGCCGGTGGGTGGCGCGCGGCGCGGTTTTTTGGTTCCTGCTGCCCTGTGTTGTTGTTTCAGTGCTGCCCTGTGTTTCGCCCCTGCCCCCCTGTTCGGTTATGAGTTGCATTCACCCGCCTGGACGCGCGGCCTTCCCGCCTACCCTCGCCCCCACACCCCGCATCCCACCCCAACAAGCAAACCCAGCCCAGCCCCCAACCCCCCTCCACCCCGCCCCTCCCCCTTCAACCCGCCCCCCCCTCCAACCCGCCCCTCCCCCTCCAACTCGCCCCTGTGAACTCCCCCACTAACCGCCGTCGCTCCGCGCCCCGCAAAAAGCGGCGCAGAGACACTGCCGCGAAGCTGCCGTAACCGCCCCCACACACCTCCCCAACGCTGCCGCAACCAAACCCACACCCCAAAGGAACAAAGCCACCCCCCCCAAAAACAACCAAAAAGCGCACCACCAGCGGTGGTCCTCCACCGCCAGCTGGAAGTACGTCAGCGCCACCGTGACAAACGCGGTGACTACGATTAGGATGACAAACACGATCAGCAGGATGGACCAGATGACGTAAACCTTGTGGCCCCACACCGACGCAAACACGTAGTAAAGCTGGGGGGGGGGTGGTTTGGGGGGGGGGGCGTTTTAGACGGTGTTTCCAGGAGGAGGAACAGCCTGCTGCGGGGCAGGGGCCGCGTGTCGCCGGCCCCCCTCCCCCAGGGCGCCAGAACCTCCCAAACACCCCCCCCCAAACCCCAAACCCCCCCAAACCACCATCCCAAACACCCCCAACCCCCCCCTTAAACCCCACCTCCACGTAGATGGCGCTGAAGGGCAGGAACCCCGCCATTGCCATTTGCGGCAGCGTGGTGCGGTACCACGGCAGCTCAGGCACCTCGCGGGGGTACTTGTTGGTGCTGGGGGGGCGGTGGGGGGGGTGGGGGGTGGGGGGGGGGTTGTTGCGCTGGGAGGCTGGGCGGAGGAGGGTTGTTCGAGCCGCAAACAATCCCGTTT
>BDRX01000018.1:479113-504180 GCA_003203535.1 Raphidocelis subcapitata
GGGGTGGGGGGGGGGGAGGGGGGGGGGGGGGGGGGGGGGGGGGGGGGGGGGGGGGGGGGGGGGGGCGTGCTGCACGGGAGGATTGCTTACGCGATTGCCGACCACGTGCCATGCCAGGGGAGTGCGCGGCGCGAGGGCCTCTGCTGAAGCGTCCGGCAGCAGCTGCTGCCGCCGCCGCCCTCGCGCAAGAGCGACCGCGGCGCGCGGAGCCAGCAAAGCGCTATCCATCGGGTCCATCACGTTCATTGCAGATTAGTGGGCCGCGGTGCATAGGCGCGACCCCCTCAGAGCATCTCCCTTGGCGCGCCCAGGGCGGGCGCACACCAGCCCTCGCCCACCGCACCGCGAGCACCGGGCGAGGGAGAAGACCCGGCCGGGGGCTTGCTCAAAGGTGGGCGGCCGGCCGCGGGCAGGGTCGGGGGGATCTGCAGTCGGTCTGCACGGCACGAGGTGCACGCGGCAGCAGCGTCGGACCCTTGCGACGCCGCACGCGGCCCCAACCCCCGCTGCGTTTGCAAATAATCCTCCCCCACAACGCGCGCCTGCGTCCCGCTCAGCCTGCCCGTCGCGCGCGCGCGCCGACCCCCCAACGCGCCACACAGGCGGCGCCGCCCCCGGGCCGCCACGACCAGGGCCGGCGGCGCGCGTGGGCCGCTGCATGGCCGGCGCGGACTCCCGGAAGCACAGGGAAGTAGTCGCGGCCGCCGCCAGCCTCAAAGCCTCCGTCCGCGGCCTCGCAGCGGCGCTCGCGTCGCCATGCGGCACGTCTAGGGCCGCCGCCGCGGCGCCGCAGGCCGCCGCGGCGGCCGCGGCGCTGCGCGCGCGGCTGTCGGGGCCGGGCGGCGGCGATGGCGACGCGCAGCTGCCGATGCGGCTGGCGCCCGACACCGGGCGGCGGCTGGCGGAGATAGACCTCGGCGGCAGCGTGGTGGCGCTGCTGGCCGCCGCGCACCCCGGCGCGGCGCGGTGGGCGCCGCCGGCCGGCGCAGCGGATGCTGGGGAGGGGGAAGCGGTGGCGGCGCCGGTCGCCCCGCTCGACCACCCGCTGTGGCCGCAGGTGCAGGCCGCCGTCGCCGCGGCGTGCGAGTGCCTGGCGCTGCTCGGCGCGCTCGCGCTGCGCGCCGCCGCAGCAGCAGCAGACCAGGGCGACGAGCCCCCGGGGCTGCTGTGCCAGCTGACGGGGCGGCCGTTCATGGACGCGGCCGCGCGGCACCTGGAAGCGCTGCGCGCCGAGGCGGCGCGGCCGGGGGCCGGCCCCGCCGCGGCGCGCGCGGCGGCGGCCGCGGCCGCGGCGCTCGCGGCGCCCTACGCTGCCCTGACGACGGCGCTCGGCGGCGCCGGCGGCGAGGCCGCCGCCGCGGCCGACACGCTGTGCGCGCAGCTGGCCGGGGGCTTCCGCGGCAGCGGGCTCTTCGCCGCGGCCTGCGGCGCGCTGCTCGCCGCCGCGGGCGACCAAGCCGCCGGCGACGAGGCGCACGCGCGCGCCTGCGAGGCGGCGGGCACGGCGCTGCTGTCGCTGTCGCTGTTCCTGGCCTGCGCCGACCGCGGGGAGGGCGACGACGAGGGGGAGGCCTGGGAGGTGGGCCCCCCCGCGGGGGACGGCTTGGAGCGGGACCCCGCGTCGCCGTCGTCCCTCGCGGCGCGGTGCAGCGACTCCCCGCTGGGCTTTGGCGGCCGCACGCCGGCGAGGCGCGCCGGCGCGGTAGACGCGAAGGCGGATGCGGATGCGGAGACAGAGGCGGGGGCAGAGGCGGATGCGGCGGCACTGGCAGTGCTCGCGGCGCCCGAGGGGCTGGCGTTTTTGGAGGAGCGCCTGCGCCACGGCGTGGTGGAGCTGCACAGCCCCTCCGCCGCCGCCGCGCTCGGCGGCGCCGCCGCCGCTACCGCGGGGCTGCTGCCCGGCCGCGCCAGCTCGGGCCCCGAGGGCGCCTCTGGCGCCGCGCTCTGCGTGCTGCACTGCTGGCGCGCGCTGCTGCGCGGCGGGCCGGGCGAGGCGCGCGCGGCGCTGGCGGACGCGCGGGGCCGGGCGCTGCCGCTGCTGGCCGCCGCGCTGTCCGCGGCCGCCGCGCGCGCCGGCTGCCGGCCGTCGTGCTCCGACTCTCCGCCTGAGCTCCTCAACACGCACGTGATGGTCTCCGCGGCCGAGGGCCTCTCCGCCATCGCTGCCGCAGGCGCCGCCGCCGCGCTCTCGCCGCTCGGTCGCGCCGCCGCGGACGCCGCCGCCGGCCTGCGCGACGCCATGCCGGCGCTCGGCGCGGCGGCGGCGGGCGCGGCGGCGGCGGCGGCCGGAGCGTGGGACCAGCACCGGCGCAGCAGCCTGCGCAGCAACTGCGCGGACCTGCCCCACTCTGGCCAGCTCAAGTGCAGCGACCGGGGCGCGGCGGAGATGCTGCGCTCCTACTGCGGCGCCGCGGCCGCGTCGGCGGCGGCGGTGCGCGCCGCGCTTGAGGCGGTCACGGGCCCTTCCCTGCAGCTCGCCCTGTACGGGCCGACTGGTGCGCGCTCGGTTTGTCTTGGGTTGAGTAGCCGCCGCGCTTGCACCCGCGCCAGCGTTCCGTGCATGCTGTCTGTGGCGCAGGGCCGCCTGCAACTGCGTCGCCGACGTCCACCGACCCAACCCACCCGCCCGCGCCCCCCTTTGCCCCGCTCCGCAGCCGCCTCGCCGTCGCCCGCGGCGTCCGCCGTCGGCCCCGGCCTCTTCCCGGCGCTCGAGTCGCTCTTCCGCTGCGTGCCGCCCGCTGCGCCGGTCCACGCCGCCGCGGCGGAGCTGCTGGCTGCGCTGCTGCCGCCCTACGCATCCGAGCTCTGGCGGCAGGGGGACACCGACGACAAGGGCCGCGCCGAGGTGGCATCGCTGCTGACGACGCTCCGGAAGTTTGCGGCGCGCTGCGCGGGCTGCGGCCTGTCGGTGCCGGAGCGGGAGGCGGCGGCGGCCGTGGCGGCGACCATGCTGGGCGTGCTGAGCACTCTGCTTGCCGAGGCGCAGTCCGGACGCGGCGGCGGTAGCGCCGACGGCGGGGAGGGCTGCCTCGCCACTGTTGCCGCGGCGCAGCTGCTGCCCGGGGCCCAGGTGCGCATCCGCGGTGCCTCGCCCCCACTTGCCGGCGCATGCGCATCCCCACCCCATCCCCGGCCGGGAGTCGACCCGAGCCGATCTTGGCTGTTTGCCCGCCCGCCTGCCATCCGCCCCTCACGCCCGCCTCCTCGTCTGCCCCAACCCTACAGGTGCTGGTCCTCAGCCTGCAAAAGGCCCCAGCCGGCCCCGCCCTCTCCAGCATGCTGCTCGCCGTGCTCGCGCAGGCCTCCTGCCTCCACCGCGCGGCGCCGCAGCTCGGCCTGCTGCCGATCGCGCTCGCGCACGGCGCCCTCCCCGCGGCCGCGGCGGCGCTGACGGCCGCAGCCGGCGGCGGCGCCGGCGGCCGCGGCGCTGCCGCGGCGGCCGAGCTGGCGCTTGTGTTTGCGGAGGAAGTCGCGGCGGCGGCCGCGCCCGCTGGCTGCTGCGGCGCCGCGGAAGCTGTGGCGGCGGCAGTGCCCGGCGGGGCGACCGCGGTGCTGGCCGCGCTGCTGCAGAGCCGCCTGCTGCCCGGCATCCACACCGCGCTGTCCGCGCCCCGCGGCGGCCGCGAAGGCGGCCGCGACGACGACGCCCGCATCGATGGCGGCGGCGGCAGCGCGTGGCACTCAGTGCCGCTGCCGGTCCTCGGCGCGCTGTCCCGCAGCAGCAGCAGCTGCAGCAGCAGCAGCGCCTTTTTCGCCTCAGGCCCGAGCGCGCTGCGCTGGAAGGTGTGGGGTTGGGGCGTCGCGTTTCTGCTCCGGTCCTGCGGCGCCCGGCCCGCCCCGTTGTCAGCATTCTCTGTCAACCCGCCTGGCGCAGTCGAGGCCCCTTCACGATCTGGCCCCCAACTCCTCACCTGCCGCCCTGCGGCCCCCTCTCCGCCCCCAGATCTCTTCCAGTGCCACGTCCCTCTGCAATTTGGGGGGCAGCGTGTCCTCTTCTATCACCGCGGGCGCCCTGAGGATCGCCCTGTCGTCTCCCGCCGACAGCCCCCCCTTCCTGTCCGCCGCGGCGTCGCCCCCCGGCTCGGTGCCCTGCCGCCGCGGCATCGGCGCGGGCTTCGGCGCCGGCGCCGGCGCGGCCGCCCCTGCGGAGCCGTGCTCGCCGTCCGCCTCGAGCGCGGTTGCCTGCGGCGACGAGGACGCCGCGGCGTGGGCGGGCGCGTCGGGTGCGGCGCCGGCGGTGCAGGCGCGTCTGGACGCGCTGCTGCTGCGCCTAGGGGGTGCCGCGCTGTCGGCTTGCGGCGCGCCGCCGATTGGCGGCGGCCCGCAGCCGCAGCCGGCGCAGCCGCAGCCCTATCAGCCGCGCGCCAGCGGTTCGGACGACGCCCTGGCGCAGCTGCGTGCCGCCGTCGCCGCCGCGCGCGCCGCCTGCGGCGCCTGGGGCCCCGCCGGCGGCGGGCCCCCAGCGGAAACCAGCCTGTGCACGCCGCCGCGCGCGCCGCCGCCGCCGCTGCTGCTGGCGCGCTCGAGCAGCGGAGGCTCTGCGCCGTCCTCCCCGCCTTCGCCGAGCTGCGGCCAGGCGGCGGCGGCGGCGCGCGACGCCAGCGACGCCTGCGCCAGCGCCAGCGCCTGCGGCAGCGGGCCGGCGTCGCCGCGCGCCTCGGCCGCAGAGGGTGCGGGCGCAGGGCCCGCCTTCCCGGAGCCCCTGCCAGCCGGCCTGTCGGCCAAGCTGCTGCGCGCCCTCAGCTCGAGCGCCCCCGCGGTCGCGCGCTCCGCGGCGCGCGCCGCGGCCGCCGCAGGCGGCGTGGCGGGCATGGCGGGGGCGGGCGGCGCGCCCCTCGACCCAGAAAGCCTGCCGCGCCTGCTGCCGGCTCTGGCCGCGTGGCGCGTCGGCTGCTGGAGCGCCCGCTGCGGCAGCCTCACGGGCGCGTCCGAGGCGGCGGCGGCGCTCAAGCCGTGCGCCGGCGGCTGCGGCGTCGCGCGGTTCTGCTCGCGCGCGTGCGCCGCGGCCGCCCACGCCGCACACCGGGGAGAGTGCCAGGCCGTCGCCGCGGCGGCGCCCGAGGCGCCGGCCGCGAGCAGAGGCGGCCTCGGCCGCGCCAGGCGCTCGACGGGCCATTACTGAATACTGACCCATGCCTGGTGTTTCTTTATCCACGCAACCGCGCCGCCGGCGCCCTCCTGCGGGCCGGCCCCTTGCCCTGCGGTCCCGAAAGTGTTCCAAGAACGGCCGAGGACTCCCCAGCAGCGCAGCAAAGCGGTTCTGTTTGTGCCTTTCCCTACTCTCGGCGACGAGCACGTCCCCTGCAACCACCAAGCTGTGCCACCCTCCCCCCAAAAAACCCTGCCGAGCGCGCGCCGGCCGCCGCCCTTTGTATTGGGCGCCGCCGCCGGCGCCGCCGCACCTGCGGCTGCATGCGGCTGCGGGCCCCCCCCGGGATCGCGGCCCCACGGCGGGCAGCCCCCGCCCCCGCCCGCCCCCCGCCCCCCCATTGTTCACGTTGATTTCCCCGCGAGCGCCCCGCGCGCATTCGCCCCATCCCGCATTGCCCCTCACCAAGGTGCCGTCTGCTTGCACGCACGCGCACGCACGCACGCCGCACGCACGCACGCTCGCTCGCACACGCCTGTGCGCGCGCGCGCACGCGGGCCTCGCCCCTTGCCAATCGGGCGCAACCCGCGCGCGCGCGCGCGCCTCGGCCGGCGCCGCTCCGCCCCTCGCGGGGCGGCCTGCCGGCCGGGCGTGTGCGCCCACTCCCCCCCATCCGCCCGCCACGCGCCACGCCAATGGCGGGCGCGCACCGCGCGTGATTTGTGCCCTGGCCCCCCAGCCCGAGCCGCAAAGTTTTGGACCCAAGGAAACGCCGCGGCGCGTGCCGCGCCTCGCGCCTGGCCCGCAAGCCGGGCGGCGCGGGGCGTCGGCGCAGCGTGCGCGGGGCTTTTAGCCCGGGGGGGCGTCCGCTTGCCCCTCCCCCCCTCCCAACGATTCGACTTCCTCAATACACAGAGAGCTCTCGGTCTGTCCAGTCCAGTCCAGTCCAGTCCGGCCCCAGCCCGGCCCGGTCTGCCCCGCCCGCGCGCGCCGCAGCTACGGCCGCGCGGGCGCACGCCGCGCGGCGCGCCCCGCGCGGCAAAATCTCGTTTGGCTTTTCGAGGCGCGTTGCCCCGCATTCACACCCAAGTATGCCGCACCCCCGCTCGGGGGCGCGGCATCCGCACTGAACCGGGCGCAGCCGGCGCCCCAGCTTGCGCCGGCGGCGGCGTGCCCGGCCGTAGGGTCTTGGCGTTGGCAGCCGGCGCGCCAGCCAGCCCTGAAAACCCAACCCCTAATGTAGCCGGGCCGCCCTGCCTCGGCATTTGCCCCTCCCGCGCCTCCCCCCGCCGCCCCGCGCCCGCGCGGCCGCGTTTTGGCCGCGCGGCGCAGGGCGCGGGGGGCGCGCCCATGCGTGCGTCACAGAGGACCAAAGGTGGTGCGGTGCCGCGTCACTCGAGTCGAGTGGGGAACCCCAAGACCCTGATGCCTCGCCCGCACCCCCCCCCCAAAGCCGCTGCCTCACGGCCCCCGTCCAGCCCCGGCATCGCCCCCTCTGGCGACGCGCCGCGCGCCCTTGGCGCGCGCGCCCTCGGCCCTGCCCAATGCGCTCGGCCGGGGCGCGGGCCGGCGGCCGAGCACCTCCCCCTGTCGTCCCTATTGCATGCGCGCTGCGTGCGGCTCCTGCTGGCTTGCTGCTAGTGCTGTAATCCGCATTGACAAAGTCTTCCAGTTGGGCCTTGATTCGGGGCCGGGGCCCTCTCGCGCGGTGTGCGCGTGGGGAGGCGCGCTGACGCTGGCGTCTGCGAGCCTGCAGGCACCGATCCACCGCACCTCCCACCTCCCCACCGGCAGACGGAAACACCTCGGCCAGGGACGCTTTTTTACACCTGTCCGCCGCGGCCCGTCACAGGCGCGGCGGCCGCCCGACGGCTCTAACCAGAACTGGGGGAGGGGAGACACCGGGGCCACTCGGCGCGGCGCGGCGCTCAGATGCGGCTGCGCACGCTGCCGCCCTTGCCGTTCTCGCCGCTGGTCTGGGGGCCGACGGTGATGGGCAGCTTGGCGTCCTTGGAGCCCTTGAAGCCGAAGAAGGTGATGGCGGCGCCGCCGCCGACGGCCAGCAGGTTGAACATGGCCTGGCGGCGGGACACAATGTCCGCGGCGCGGTTGAAAAAGTCCGACTGGGGGGGAAGGGGGCAAAGGGAGGGGGCAGATTAGTGTGGGGCGTTTTGGGACTTGCGGCCTCGACGGGCTGCCTTTGGCTTGCCCAGCGCGCCTGGCCGCCTGCCGAGCGTTGCTGGGGCCCCCGCCGGCGCGGGTCCCGGTGCACCAGCAGCCTCCGACGGCGCGCCGTCCGCCGCTGCTCGCTCTGCGCTGCGCCTGCGCAGGGCTCCGCCGCCTGCTGCGCTCCCAAGCCCTCCACAGTCGGCCATCGTTGTCGGCCAAATCCCAAAACCGCAAAGCAACCGAGGAGGGCGCACCTGCAGCGAGTTGTAGCGCTTGTCGCTGTCCTGGCCGTACATGTCCCACGCGCCGGTGGTGTTCTCCAGGTCCTGGGGGGGGGGGGCAAGGAGCGGCGGTGGCGGGGCGCGGTCTCAGTGCGCGGCGCGTGGGAGCGGTGGCGCAGGCTGCGCAGAGGCGTGCGGGCGGCGCGCGAGATGCGGGGGGGTTTCGTCGGTCGATGCGTATACGCACCGCCAGGTCAACGTAGCGGCTCTCCTGGCCGTACTTGGCCGACACCTTCACGGCGGCGCTGCGGGCGCGGGGCGGGGAGGGCGGCACGCGGTGGGCCAAGCACGCTCGCCGCTTCGGGGGCCCCGGCCCGCCGCTGCAGCCCCGCCGAGTTGCCGGGGCCTTCGGCCCCTGGAGCGGGCCATTCATAGCGAGAAATTGCACAACCCTGCTGCCCTCCAGCTTTCCCTGCGGCCCGGGGCAGTCCTGAGGCAGCGGAGGTTCCGCGGCTGGGCCTCCCCCTGCAGCTGCACCCCGCGCAGATCTGGCCTCCCATTGGCCCGCGGCCGCCCAAGGAGAATCGCCAGAGCTCCGGATTGCTGTTGCTCACCGGCGGGACGCCAGGCGGGGCGCGCTGCGCGCGGCAGCAGCCCGCAGGCTCGAGCGCTGGGCCAGCATCCTGTTTTAGCTGCTGCGAAAGGCGTTGCGAAGGAGGCTACGTGTCGGGCGTTTGCGTGGGGCGCGCACGGCACAAGCCTGAGACAAAAGGGCAGCAGATCGGCCCGACTCCTCGGCTGCTCTTTCCCACCGGGGGGCTTTCAAGCCTGTCGGCTTCGTCCACGGCGTGATACGGGTCTAGAATCTAAAGGGTGCCCTCACGCTGGGCTCCCGATCCGCGGCCGGGGCGCCGCTGAGCGCGCCGCGCGGCGCGCCTGGCTCGGGCTGCCCAGCACGAGCCGCTGACAACCCCTGAGCCGGGCAGACGGCAAAGCCCCACTTGCCCTTGGCGGCGCGTGAGCGTGCTCGGGGTGCAGGGTGCACGGCGCAGGACGGCCTTTGTCGGCGGGGTTGGACCAGTCAAACGCGCGCACCAGGGGCACACGCACGCGCAGGCAGCTATGCCTGTGCGTTGTAGCTGGGCTCCCAGCAAAGCGCTGCTTTGGGGGGGCTGGATGTCTCGTGCTGCGGGGTGTGCTGGCTGGAGCGGCCACGGCGCACTGCCGAAGGTCGACGCCTGGTCGACGCACCGCTCGCCGGCGCCCCGCTGGCTTCCAGCCCTCCTCCAGAAGGTCGCTCCGCGTTCAACGCTCATAAAGTGCCTCATATAGCGCCTTGCACCGCGTCGCCGAGGGAGATCACCGAAAACCACTTGCGGACGCGTCCCGGCGGGCAGCTGGGACGCGGAGCAGCTTCAGAGGCTTCGGGATGGGGCCGCACGCGCTCACACTGCTGCTCGTGGCGCTGGCGGTGCGCTGCGGGCCGGCGCGTGCGCGCACCCTCGACGTCGCACCGCCGCAGCCGGTGCCGAACGCACACCGTCTGTCGCCCACCTCCCCCTGCCCGCACCCTCCCCCCGCTGGACGAAGCAGGCGCAACCGGCGGTTTGCTCTTGGGCGTCGTGGGCCGCGGCGTGGGGGCTGCGCGGCCAGGGCGCTGCGAATGCGCCGCCGCCGCCCCCCCCGCCCCCCCGCGAGGTCCCTCTCCCCTACGTGCTCAGGGACAAGCCCCACCCCCGCGGCTACGTCGCCCGCCGAGTCACCACCCCCCCGGCCATCGACGGCGACCTCTCCGAGCCCTCCTGGGCCGCCGCGCCCTGGAGCGACGCCTTTGCCGACATCGTGGGGCCGACGGGGCCCAAGCCCTGGGGCTCTGCGCGCGTCAAAATGCTCTGGGACGGCGACGCGCTGTACGTTGCCGCGCGCATGGAGGACCCGCGGCTGTTTGCTTTCGAGGAGCTCCACGATTCGGTGGTTTACCGCGACACCGACTTTGAAGTAGGGGGGGGAGGCAGGGTGGCGGCCGTGCGGTTTCGCGCGCGGTTTGGGCGTTTTGTGGCGCCACCAGGCGGCGGCGGCCGTGCGGTTTCGCGCGCGGCTTGTGGTCTGCGGGTGCTTCCTTCTGCGGGCCGCAGGGCCGGCATTGCCGCGGCCCCCCAACACACGCACACGTGCATGCGTGCACCCACACACCCACACACCCCAGCCCCCAGCTTATCCATGTAAAACCCACTCTCCCCCCTTCCCTTTGCAAAGGTGTTCATCGACCCCGACGGCGACAACTTCAACTATTTGGAGGTGGAGGTCAACGGGCTGGGGGCGGTGTGGGACCTGCTGCTGACCAAACCCTACCGGTGGGGTGGCCGACCCTGCTTTGACCGGGGTTTGACCGGGGTTTTGAGCCCCGAGCCATTTGGCGTCAACCCATGGGTGTTTGCGTGGTTTCGCGTGCTCACTCTCGCTTGTATGTTTTTTTTGCAGGCAAAGTGTCTGGACAACCGGGCGCGGTGCCAGGGGCGGGTCGCCCGCGCCCGCTGCAGCCAAGCGCGACCGCCCCCAACGTCACCGCCCCCAACGCCGCAGCAACGGCGGGCTTGCCGTCATGAATTACGAAACGGTGCCGCCTGCGACGCCGACGGCGCGGGACGGGCCCACCGGTGAGCCTGCTGGGGGGGCTTTTCGCCACCTGGCCAACAGGAAACTTGCGTGCGTTGCCCTTTTGAATGGGCCTTGCCCTGGACCCCTGCTTTACAAGGTCGACAGGCCGCAGTACTGGCGGTGCCGCCGCCACTGCTGTTGGCCTGCGCCGAGCAGGCCGGCCCGCCCTCGCCCCCCTCCCCGCCCCCTTCCCCAAAAAGGCTGGTCTCCCATGCGGCACGCCGTCAAGGTGGAGGGCGCCGTCAACTCAAAAGCGGGCACCAAGGCCTGGCAGGTGCGCTGCGATGGGCGCGCTGCGCGCTGTGCGCGCGCGGCGCCTGGCGGGGACAAAAAAGGGCCCAAAGGCGGGTCCCAGCTGGCTGCAGAGCGCAGAGCCTGAAAGCTGCGCGCATTCCCATCACGCCAACCCTCGCCAGGTGGAGATGGCTCTGCCTTGGAGCACGCTGCGCCACATTGCCGGGCGCCGCACGCCGCCGCGGAGCGGGGACGCGTGGCGCATCAACTTTTCAAAGTGCGCCGCAGCTGCTGCGTTGGTTGTTTCGCGCGCGACTTTGCGCGCGACCAAGAACACCCTGCCGGCCGCCCAGCTGCACGCATACACGCGCACGCAGTGCCCCCAAACACGCACACGCACAAACACCCCCAGTGTCATGTGGACGGTCAAGTGGGACGCCAAGGCGGGGCGCTACGCCAAAGACCCGCCAAACCAGGAGCCCTACAACTTTGTCTGGTCGCCGCAGGTGGGCGGCGCAGCGGCGCCGCGGGGCGGTGTTTGGAGGCCTCGGCGCATGCGCGGGCCCCGCCGTGCTGCTGCGCGCTGCGCGGGCGTGCGCACAGGCGCCCGCAGTCGCCGCTGAAACGCCCAAGCCCGCGAATCCCCGGAAGCTCAACCAAACATCCCAACCGAACACCGCCCCAGTACCAAGTCGCCATGCACCAGCCTGAGACCTGGGGATACGTTCAGTTTGAGGCGGACGACGGTGCGTGCACGTGGGGGCGGGCGCAAGGGGGCGCATGTGGGCGTGCGCTAAGGGAGTGCGTGCTCACTTGAGGGCGGGGCTGAGCTGGGCCGAGCGGCACGCGGCCGCGGGAGAGCGCGGCCGCACACTGAGCCCCCCCCCCACCCGCCCCCGGGCGCGCGCCCGCAGTGCTGTCCGGCTCCCCGCCGCCGCCGTTTGCGCCCGACCCAACGTGGCCGGCGCGCGCCTTTCTGATGGAGCTGGCCGATGCGCAGCACCGCCGCTGGCGGGAGGCGGGGGCGTTTGCGACCAGCCTCGCGGCGCTGGGGCTGCAGCCGCCCCCAAACGCGACTGCGGTGGCGGACGTGCGCATACAGGCGACAGAGGTGGCTCGCTCGCGGCGGGGTTTGGGGGGGGCGGCCTGGCATGGTGGCGCTGGCGCGCCTCCCAGTGGCGTCTCGAGGGGCGAGGCCCCCACGCTCAACGCAGTTCCTAATCCGTGAACTCGGCAGCGAAACCCAACCCAAACCACCCCCAACCTCCCCCAAAACCGCCCAGGTGTCGTTCGTCGCGTCTGCGGCGGTGCCCGCTCCCGGCGGCGCGCCGCGCGACGCCTGCACCGCGGCGCGCGCCGTCGGCGGCGGCTGGGCGGCTGGGGACCGGCCGGCGCGGCTCTACATAACAAGCGAAGGCCGGCTGACGCTGGCCTTCCCCGGAGGGGACGGCGCGCTGGCCTACGCCCCCGCAGAGGGCAACAGCCGGTGGTGCTGAGCCCCCCCCCGGCTTGCTGGCGAGCCCCGCCCGCCGCCGGCCTGTCGTTGTTTGTTGGCCCCTGTCGTTGCTTGCCCCCATCAAATGGCCCGCCGCTTCCCGCCGCCGCTTGCGCTTCCTCTGTTGCCGTTTACTGCGTTGGAATCGTAAAAAAGGGCCGGCTGGGGCGAGGAGGGCGCCATTCAGACGCAGCGCTGCCGCAGGCGCTTGGCAGGCCCAAGGGGGCCCTGCAGCCGGGCCGCGCGCGCGTGGCTGCGGCTTGGCATGGAAAATGCAGTGGAGTGAGAGGGTGCGACGGCCGGGCCACGCGCACATGGCGGCCGGATGGTCAAAGGGGGTCGGTCGGTGTTCCAACATGAGTCGACCGTCCGCAAACGTTTCGTCGTTGCTGCGCGCATTGGGGCGCGCGCGGTCAAGGGGCGTTCGACGGCAAAGGGGAGGGGAGGGGGCCGTTTGGCCGCATACACAAAGAGCTGGGGGGGCGTCGCACGTGCTGTGCAGTGCAGCGGCCCCCCCGCCGGCGGGGTTCACAGCCGGGTTTGGGGGTTTCACGACAGAACGGCGCGAGCAATGGGTATAGCCAAGGGTGGGCGAGCAATGGCGGCACCTGGGCGGTGCGTGCTGGTCAACAGACACGTGGTGGGGACAAAACACAAGCGCGCAACAGGGGCGTGCTGCGTATGCAACATGGGCGCAAACGATGCGCCGTCGATGGCAAGCGGTGGCAAAGGGGCGCCGGCGCGCGGCCGGCTGGCCCCTGTGGACAAAAACTATGCAAAACGGTCGGCCGGCATGAGGCTGCGTACGTAGTCAGCGGGGGGTTCGGGGTCAGGTGGCTCGGCATGCACACGGCCTCGATCAAAAGGGCACAGATGCCGGCCTGCGCGCGCAGGGGGGCACTGCTGCAGGGAAGAGGGGGGGTGCCGGCGCCGCCGCGGTGGCTGCGCCACGGCGCGGCGCTGCGCAGCGGGGGGAGGGGGGCGTCGCGGCGTTCCGCGCACGGGGGAAGCTGGGGCCGTTGGTGCGGGCAAGGGCCCATCAAAAATGTCGCGCGGCGCGGCAGACGAATATCAAAGCGCGTTCTTCTTCCTGCGTGCGCGTGCAAAAGACACATAAGCTGCCCCCGCCGCACCCGAGACCGAGGCGCCTCCGGGTGGGCAAGGGCCGCCCCAAACAAACAGGGGGCAGGGCGCGAGGGCCCGTCGTCCAGCAAGCCGGCCCTCAAAAAAGAAAGGGGAGGGGGCCGGCCTAGACCTCGACGTCGTCGATGCGCACGCGCACGCCCGGGCGGTGGCTCACGCGCGCGCGCCCCGCGCGCACGCCGTCGCAGCCCGCGACGACGACGGCCGCCATCGCCGGCGCGCCCGCGAGCGCGCGCACGCCGTCGGCCGTGACGTCGGGCCCCAGGCCCACGAGGCGCGCGTGGCTGAGGCGCTCCAGGTGCGCCAGCCGCTTGAGCGTCTTGTCCGTCAGCCCGGGGCAGCCCGCGAGGCTCGCGGTCTCGAGGCGGCGCGCGGCGGCCGCCGCGGCGCGCATGCCGTCGTCGCCGAGCGCGGGCAGGCCGTGCAGCGAGAGGTGCGTGAGGTCTGACAGCGGCACGGAGAACAGCGCCCCCAGGCCGCCGTCGCCGACGTGCGGCGCGTCCTCAACGGTCAGCCGCGCCAGCCCGCGGCACAGCCGCAGCAGCGCGACGCCGCCGTCGCTGGCGCGCGGCGCCGAGTGCAGCACGAGCGTGCGCAGGCCGCGCGGGCCGCAGCCCGCGGCAAGCGCCAGCTCGGCGTCGCCGCCGCGGCGCACGTAGAGCGCCGCGAGCGAGGGGAACACCGCCGCCAGCTCGCCGCGCGGCGCGGCGGCGTCGGGCACGGAGCTCACCGCGTCGTCCGCGCGCAGCGACGCGGCCACGAGCTTTGTCACCGCCGCGAGCGCGACGGGCCTGGGCGTGAGGATGCTGGCGCTCGAGCCGCCGCCCGGCGGCGGCGCGGCCGCGCCGGCGAGGCAGACTTTGGACCAGGTGTACAGGTCGGTGAGCGCGGGGAGGGCCGCCAGGTGGCGCAGCGCGTCGGCGTCGAGGGCAAAGGGCACCGTCAGGCGCTGCAGGCGCTCAAGGCGCGAAATCTGGGGGGGGGGGGTGCAGGGGTTGGGTTTGGGGTTGGGATGCGAGGCGGGGCGGCCGAGTGAGCGCGGGGGTCGCGGTGGGCCTCAAGCAGCAGGCGGCGTCGCTTGCTTGCAGGCGAGCGCGCGCGGCGCCCCGGCCTCCACCCCTTGACCACCCCCTCCCCCAAAGAACCAAGACCGACCTGCTCAGTGACGTCCGGGCCGAGGCCGGGGCAAAGGCCCAGCGCGAGCGAGCGCAGCTTGGACAGGCGCCCCAGGTCGAGGGCGGCGCAGAACTCGGGCCCCAGGTCGTCTGACAGCAGCTCAAGCGCCTCGAGCCGCCCCAGCCCGCACAGCGCGACGGCAAGCTCCCCCGCGCCGCGCGAGCGCCGCGGCGCGGAAACTCGCAGCGTGAGCTTCGTCAGCAGCGGCAGCCGCCGCAGCAGCGCCGCCGCGGCGTCGCCGCGCGCGCCGCCGGACGCGTCGGCGGTGAGCGAGGTGAGCTGCGACAGCCCGCCGATGGCGCGCAGCACGGCGGTGGGCAGCGCCGGCGGGGGGCGCGCAGAGGCGTGCGCGGGCGTGGGGCAGCCCAGGTCGAGCTCGCGCAGCGCGGGGGCGGCGTCGAGGGTGGCGAGGAGGCACGCCTCCTCGCGCTCCGCCTCGCCGCGGGCGGCGCGGCCCGCCGCGTCGCCGCCGCGCCACAGCCACCCGCCCCCGCCGCCCCGCCGCACGAGCCGCAGCCCGCGCAGCCGCAGCTGCTGCACGCCCGGCGAGCCCGACGCGACGCGGGCGACGGCGCCCATGAGCGCCGGCCCGCGCAGCCGGCCCTCCACCTCGAGCGTCACCAGGTGCCGCAGCCCGCCGGCGGCGGACAGCGCGCGCGCCCAGCCGTGCAGGCGCGCGGCCTCCTCGTCCGCGGCGCCAAAGCCCGCGGGCAGGCGCAGCACGAGCTCGCAGAGGCACGGCAGGCGCGCGGGCAGGTCGGCCGCCGCGGGCAGCTCAGCGGCGGACAGCTCGAGGCGGCGGACGACGGGCTCAAACGCGCCGGGGCAGGCGAGGCGCGCGGCGCGGCGGTCGCCGTCCGACAGCCGCGCCCAGATCGCGTCGAGCGCGGCGGCGGGCAGGATGGAAAGCTTTGGAGCCGGGCCGGCGGGGGCCGGGGGCGGCGGCTTGGGCTTGGGCTCGCGGCGCAGCTGGAGCAGCGGGCCGAGGCCGGCGAGCTTGCTTGGCGATGAGCGTGCGGCCGTGCCGACGCCGACGCCGCCGCTGCCGCCGCCGGCGTCGCCTCCCGTCGGCTGCTGGGCGCGCCTGGGAACCGCTGTGATGGTGCAGACGGCGTCGGGGGCCTCCGCGCCCACGCTGTCGGGCTGGAGGAACATCTGATGACTCGGCTCGCACGCTGGCGCCGCGGGCTCGCCGCGCCCGCGCTCGAAGAGCCGCTTCAGACGCAGCATTTTGTTGTGCTCCGGGGCCTGGCGGGGGGCCGTACGCGGGTCCGCGAGATCGTTTCGTTGGTGGCGGGGTCTTGGGGGGGGGGGGAACCGCGCGTGTCAAGGGTCAGAGGAGGTCACAGTTCGGGTCAAAACTAGCGTGATGGGGCCCGGTGCGCGCGCTGAGAAGCCGCGTGCCGGCAGCGCGGGGGGCGAGCTTGCCGCCGGATCCACACTGCAATCCCGGACAGCGCGACCCCCCGCACCAGGCGCGTATGGAGAGGGCCGGTCCAAGCTTCTCGCACGCCTGCCCTGCCACGCTGCTGGCTAGCCCTGCGAGCCCGCGCCCCGGCCGCCTGCCCGTGTGGCGGCGGCCACATGGCAGGGGGAAAACCGTACTGCCCCCGACGCCGCGGCAACGGAGAAGGGGCTGCTACCAGAGCGCGAAGCAACTTACACGCGCCCTGTCTCGCGATCCCATCACGCACCAGCGCCCGCGTCCCGCTGCCGCCGCCAGGGCGCGACCGCGCCCGCGGGGTCGAGCGCGTCCCGCAGCGCCCGCGCCCGCCCCACCGCCCGCCCCGCCAGCCAGCCCTCCTCCAGGGCGCGCGCCAGCAGGCCGGGCAGGCCGTCGGCGAGCAGCGCGGCGCGCCCCGAGGCGTGCTCTGCCAGCGCCTCGAGGGCCTCCAAAGCGGCAGCCACCGCCGCTGCGGGCGCGTCGGAGCGGGGTGGCCGCTCACGAGTGACTAGTGAGACTGCTGTCAATGCGGCAGACAAAGCAATCTGGGTTCTTGCAGAGGCTGCACGTTGAACCCCTGTCCTGCTGCCGGCAGGCCCACATCGCTGACTGAGCGCGCAGCCCCACGCAGGCCAAAAAAAAAGCGGCCGCTGCTGATGACTTGCCGCGCGGCGCGCGCCCCAGGCGCCTCCGCACCCCCGTGCCCACCTTCCGGCGTTTCCGGCTTGATCAGCCCCATCAGCAGTTCGTCAATATGCAGCTCGGCCGCGGCCGCCGCCGCGCCGTCCGTCCACAGCACGAACCGGATGCGCCGCGCGCCCGTGGCCTGCAGCTCGGCGTGGCTGCTCATGAGCAGGTGCGCGCTGGACAGCAGCGTCGCGCGCGTCAGCGCGACCCAGGCTGGCGAGGCGGTGGGGGGGGGACAAGGGCGGGCAGGGGCGGTGTCGAGATGGTTGAGGCCACGAGGGCTGGTGGTTGAGGGAGGGGGGCCCGTTGTCACCAGCGCACTCGTGCAGCCCGCAAACACCCCCCTGCAGCCCGCAAACAAACAAACGCGCCCAAAGCGGCCGCGGCCCCTCACCCAGGATCGGCACTGCGACGAAAAGCACTGTGAGGGTGTACAGCCGAATGCGCCGCCGCGCCGCATCGGGCGTGCCCAGCAGGCCCCAGCCGCCGGTGCCCTTGCTGCCGCTGCTGCCGCCGCCGCTGCCGCCGCTGCCGCTGCTGCTGCTGCTGCTGCTGCCGGCGCTGGCGTCGACGCTGCCAGGGCCGTCCTTGATGCCGGCATGCCTGCCCGGGGCCGCTGCCATAACCCTGCTGATACTGCGCACAGCGGATGCTGCTGATTGGGTGTCCACCTGCCGCTGCCGCTGCCGCTGCTGCTGCTGCGGCTGCTGCTGCTGCTGCTGCTGTTGACGGTTGCTCCTCTTGCCGCCGCTGCTGCCTGACGCGCGGGGCGTCTGCTGCAACCGGAGGAGGAGCGTGTGCGGCGGGTCGGGTGCAGCGGCCGCGCACCCGCCGCCGACGGCCCCCGGCGGGTGGGCGATCCAGCCCGCTGCAGCTCCTGGCAGATCTCCAGATTTGTTCAAAAGTGCCGTCAAACACCTCGCGCCCTGTCGCAACATCTTGGCGTTTCGCGCTGGGCGGGAGGACTGTGCCGAAGTGCGATCTGGGGTCAGCAGGCTGGGTTTTCGCCGCGTCTCACGGGTCTCGAATGGCTTTTCCGCGCGTCATTAGATTGCATGTCCTCCCTGCCAGGCCTGCAGCGGTAAATAGCGTCTGCCGCAAGCTGCGCAAGCTCCGCAGCTGCTCAGACTGCGAGCTGCGCAAAGCTGCCGTTGGTGCCCACGCCCAGGAGGGCTCCTCAGTCATACTCCATTCAGAGAGGTTTACACCGATGTGCGGCAGCTGAATGTGCTGCCGGGTCCGCAATCCCACGAACTGGATAGCTGCGCCGGCGCCGCCGGCGCAAAACTCCTGCGGGCCGCCGTGCCGGGGGGGGGGGGGGCACCCCCGAAACCCGCTACTCTGCGCGCTCTATGCCGAGCACCTCGAGCTGGAAGACCAGCGTCTTCCCTGCGCTGACGTTGTTGGCGTCCAGCTTGATGGCCTCCTCCCCAACCTCGAGCACCACGGCGGTGCTGCCGTTGGACAGCTCGATGACCAGGCCCTCGGCCAGGCCGCCGACGCTGGGGGGTTGGGTTGGTTTGGTTTGGGTTGGGTGGGTGGGTTTTACAGCGTATGCGCAGGTTGCTGTTGAAGCACCAGCGCGCACGTGCTGGGCTGAAGCCAGGTCAACCGAGTTGGGCGGCTGCATAGCGGCAGAAGACCCCCTTTGCGCAACCCCCCCAAACAAAACCACCCGCCCACTTTTTGTACCGCCCCTCCAGCTGCTCCACCTCCGGGTGGCTGCGCGGCACCGTGAACAGCAGCTCCGGCTGCCAGTCGCCGCCAGACATCTCCACCTCCACGACCTCGCCCACGCCCAGGCCGCGCACCGCGCCGTCGAAAGCCTGGGGCGGCGCGTTGACCAAAACCCCGGACGGGCAGCGGTTTGTGGCTGGCTGGCCGCAGCCAATCACGGCCAATGCCTCCCGCCGGCGAGGCGGCCGGCAGAGCAGCCCTTACAAACCGGCTTGCGCTGCTCCCCCCCCCAAACGCCCCCCACCGCCTCCCTCCCTCCCACCGCCCAACCAGCCACCCCGAGGGGCCGCACCTTGAAGATGGGGTTGCCCATGACCTCCCCCGCGCCAATCTCGAAGCTCAGCGGCTCGTCGGCGGCCCGCGTGGACTCGATGACCTGCGGCCGCGGCGGCGGAGGCCGGCCCGTGAAACGGGGGCGCGCGTCGGGGAGCGGGTGCACGCGCCGTGGCCACTGGCCCACCACTGCTATTGACAATTGTGGGGCTGCTTTGAACGCAATAAGCCGGCTCTAGAAAAACAGTGGCGCTGACAACAGGACCTCTCCGCACCTGGCCGTCGGGGTCGCGGGCCACAAAGTGCAGCGTCACGATGTCACCCTCCACGGCCACCAGCGGCGCGGGCGCCGCGGGCTCTGCGGCGGGGGCAGCGGCGGGGGGCGGGCCCGGCGTCGCGTTTCGCGCGGTGCGAGGGGCGTTTCGCGGCTCCTGGCCCGGATGCACGGCTCACAGGCATGCGTGAACTGAGCTGCCCGCAGCAGAGGCCCCGCCCCCTGCTACGCACCAGACGTCGCCGCGCATCGATGCGAGCCGCCACGCTGCTGCGCAGCCAGCGGCCGCCAAACGCCGCTGCTGCAGGCGGCTGCGGGGCCGCCGCAGAGCCGTCCGCCGAGCGAGGCGTGTGCTGCCGCGCCCCTCAACGTCCTGACAGCTGCGGGGCGGCAGGCTGCTCCCCGCGGGAGGCTGCCGCGGTGGGTCCGCGCGCCCAAGGCGACCGCGCCGGCCCGGATCGACCGCATTGTTGCGTTTGAGGCGCGAATTAACCGAGTGGATCGGCCGTGGGGGCGGGGGCGCAATGAGCTGTGGGCTCTCGCCCGGTGCCTGCCCGCGCGGTGCTGCTGCAGTGTGTTGAAGTTTTACACGCACGCTTCAGAGCTCGTCCTTCTTGTCGTTCGCCGCCGCCGCCGCCTTTTTCTTCTTCCTCTTTGCCTTCTTCTTCTTTGCCGCCGCCGCCGCCGCCGCCGCCTCTGCCGCCGCGCGCGCCTCCGCCTCGGCCTTTGCCTTTGCCTTTGCCGCCGCCTCGGCCGCGATCTCCTCCTCCGCGCGCCGCAGCTGCTCCTCCTTCGATGCCATCCCCACATCCTCCGCCATGATCTCGCTCAGATCAAACTCCTCGTCAGCGCCCGCGCCGCCGCCGCCGTCCGAGGCGGCGCCCGCCTCGGGGCCGTCCTCCCCAGGCGGCTCTGTGGGCTCTGACAGGCGCGGCAGTTCCTGCGGGACAGGGGGGTTTCAGTTTTGACAAGCGTTCAAAGCATGCCGGGTTTATTGAGGAGTTTGCACAAGGCAGCTGCAAACTGGGAGGGGGCTTGCACTACCGGCGCACGCTGGCACGCTGGCACGTGCACATCAGCCAGGCCCCACGCCCGCACCTGCAGAGGCGCCGTGCCCAGCCGCCCCGACAGCACTCCGTCCAGCAGCTCCTCCACCGCCGCCGCGGTGACCCCCGCGCCCGGGGGCCCCAGCGCGTAGCGCATGCGCTTCACCGACACCACCGCCAGCGCCGGCAGCTCGTCCGCGCGCAGCCGCAGCGCCTCGCGCGCGGCCGGCTGGCGGCTCGCGTCGACGGCGGCAAAGGGGACGAGGCCGGGCTGGCGGGGCGGGGGGGGGGGGCGTTGGGAGGCGGGCGGGCGGGGTCGGCAGCGTGCATGGGCTGGAGTATAAGGGCGCTGCAGCTGCCTGCATGCGCCTGCCGTCGCACCGCGGCGCGCGCCACCCGAACCGCACCTGCTTCGCCTCCTGCTTTGCCGCCGCCTCGCGCAGCGCGCCGAGCCAGGCCTCTAGCCGCTCGCCGCCGCGCCGCCCGTCCAGCATCGCTAGCACGCACAGAGCGCCCCGTGAGTAGCAGCCCGCCTCCAGCTCCTCCTGCGTCGCCGCCACGCGCACCGCCGCCGCCGCCTCGGCCGCCGCGCGGCGCGCGGCGGCGCCGGCCTCGTCGGCCAGGCCCGTGCTGGCGGCCAGTGAGCGCAGCCACAGCGCCATTACGGCGTATTTGAGGGGGCCGGGGTAGGGCTGGATGGCCATGGGGGTCGCGCCCGGCGGCGCCCCCTCCTTGGCCGCGGCGGCGGCGGTCGCGCCGCGCGCGGGGACGACGGCGACGAGCGCGGGGGTGCGCGCCACCTGCGGGCGGCGGCGCGGCGGGCGGGGGGTGCGCCGAGGGATGGAGGGGCGACGGGCGCTCGTGCAGCGGCTGCGGCGGCGCGCGGACACCCAGCAGCGCCCCTTCCCCAAACAAACAGCCGCTGGTCCCAAACCACTGGATGATAAAATGAGGGTGCGCACGTGCAGCGTCTTTGCCGCCGACTCCCGGAACTCGGCCGGCGCACTGCCGGGGATCCAACCAAACTCGATGCGCGCTCCGGCGACGGCGGCGGTGTTGAACGCGAGCGCCTTGAACACGCCGGGCACGTCGCTCTTGCTGGCAAACAGCACGACGCGGCCGTCGGGGGGCGCGCCGGCCGCCGGCACGGGCACTGCGGGGAGGCAGTTTTGGGAGTGGGCGGGTGCTTCTCTGCAAAGACAAGCATGCCCCTTTGTCGGCGATGCGCGCTCCGTTGCACTCAAGGCAGCTGACTGTCTCGCGCGCCGGCCGCCGCCGACGTGCGCCGCCGCGGTGCGTGCAAAGCACCGCGTGTCAACGCGTGCACGCAAAGCGCCGCCGAGCGCGCACCGCTGAGGAAGGCGCGCAGCTCTGCCTCGCTCCCCAGCTGCGCCGTGGTGTCGGGCACCTCCTCCAGCAGCCAGCCCCGCAGCGCCTTGGGGTCGTCGAGGCCGCCATCCCACCTGGGTGTCGGCGGGGCGGCGTTGGGAGCGCGGGGTTTGGAGGGGGGGGTGTTTTGTTTGGGGGGTGGGGGGTGGGCGCGGCAGTTTGCGAGATGGCGGTTCTCCCGGCGGGCCGCGCCGTGCCGCGATCCGGCGGCGCACTCCACCCCGTGGGGGCCGCTGCTCTCAACCCCCACCTCTTGTAGCCGCCCGCCTCCTCCTTGCCCGCCCCCGCCGGCAGCAGAACGACCTGCAGGGCGCACGGCGCCGCGGCCAGCGCGGCCGCGTCGACGCCCATCGCCTTCAGCGCGCCGCGCTGCTCCTCGTCGGCGCCAGAAGCGTCGAGGCGGCCGTAGCGGACGATGGACTGCGCGGCGCTGGCGGCGGCATCAAACTTGGCGAGCTCGTCGGCGCACGGCGCGGCTGCCGTTCAGGGGGTGGGGGGTGCGCGGGGGGCGGGGTGCCCTGAATTCAGAGCCCCCCAAACGCGCGGGGGGTGCTCCTGCCTGCTCCACAAAGCAGCCCTGGGATTGGGAAGCTCCATCCAACAGCCGTGCTTGCCCCTTCCATTGGCCAGCACGAGCCGCAGGCCCAGCCCCAGGCCGGCAGCCGTGCCCATGCCCTGCAAGTCTGCACCAACACCAGGGCCGCCCGCCGCACCTTCGCTCCCTTCGTAAACGGCCAGCAGCCACATCGACGCGTCCTTGTCCAGAGCTGTGAGGTTGGCCGGGGCGAGGTCCTCTATGAAGACCTCTTTAAAGGCTGCATAGGGGTCTGCATGCTTGCCCTTGCCCTTGCCTTGGCTGCCGCTGCCGCTGCTGTGGCTGCTGCTGCCGCCGGCGCCAGGGGGCGGCGGCAGGGCGAAGCGGTCCAGAAACTCCCGGATGGCGGGGGCCTTGAGGGGGCCGGAGTAGGGCTCGCGCGAGCCGTCGGGCTGGCAGGCAGCGGGGTTTGGGGGGGGGCCAGCGGCGGCGGGAGGGAGGGGGGTCGGTTGCGGGATTCGCGCCGCCACCAGCGATCATGAGGGCAGGCGTTCCCCAAGCACGCCCTCCTCATCACAAGCCCATGTGAACGCAACACAAACGCCAGGCAGGCGCGCCGCGGCAGCGCCCACCTTGACCGCGAGCAGGGTCGGGAACTCGGTGACGCCCAGCTTCCCGGCCGCCTCCCCCGCGCCGCCGTCGCGCTGCACCTGCCCAAACAGCAGCCGCCCCGCGTAGGCCGTAGACAGCCCCTTGGCCAGCGTTGTGGTCTTGGGCTTGTCCGTGAACAACAGGGCGCGCGCCAGCGGCTGCGCCGCGGCGGCGGCGGCCGAGGCGGCGGCCGCGCCGCCCGCCTCGGACGCGGCCGCCTCCTCCGGCGCAGGTGCCACAAACGCATCGAGCTCGGCCTCGCTGCCCAGTGCCGTGATGTGCCGCTCGTTCAGCTGCTCTGCCACGGCCGCCGCAATCGCCTTGGCACCACGGTCGCCTGCGGGGGGGGGGCAGTTTGTGTGGGGCCGCCCAAAAGCGCGCGGCGGTGATTGAGACCCGCCGCCAACGGGCTTGCGGTTGGCTCAACTCCGCCCCTCGCAGCGCTGCGCCCTTCCGAACGCTGCTGCACCCTCTTGCCAGACGTCCCTCGCCGCCTCCACACTCCCCACACCCACCGGTCCACTCGGTGATCTGCTTGGATGGCTCCCCAGTATCCGGATGCGTCTCCAGATCGGGGCCCACGATGAGATGGGTGGGGTAGCGGTTGCCCTTCACATGCGCCTCGCAGAGCGGCGCCGCGGAGGCCGTGCCGCAGTCGACCGCGGCCACCGTTGCGATCCCCTGGTTGCGCGTTTGGTTTGGGGGGAGGGCGGCGTTGGCTAACTGCTGTTGTTGGGCTTGACAGACCCCTGCGCTCACCGCAAAGGGCAGGTTTTGTCTGTGTGCAAGGAGGGCCTCTGCGGGGCTGTCTGCGCAAGTTCTGACGTGTCTGGTGGGGGCGGCGCTCCACTCCCGAAAACCGACCGCACACCTGCAGGTTGCTGGCCACCTTGCGGAGCTCGGGGGCCAGCGCCACGCAGACGGGGTTCTTGTGAATGCAAAACTCCACCTGCGCGGGTTTGATGAGGGGGCGGCGTGTGGGGGGTTGGGGTTGGCGGTTGGAGGGGTGTTGGTGTTGTGCTTGTAGTTGAGGGGCGGGAACGGGATGGGGGTGAACCTGGGGGGGGTGGGGGAGCCTGCTGCGCAGCCTGCTGCGGACCGGGTCCACCAGCCAGCCTAATAAACGCCAGCCGTGCAAGCCGGCAGCGCGCGCGGCGCGACGCACCAGGCCCGCTCCGTGCGCCGTCAAAAACGCCGCCTTGAAATCCTCGGGGGACTCGATAGCCACGACTCCGTCCGCTGGCGGATAGAGGCCGGCGATCGCGCCACGCAGCAGCAGGAGAAGCGCGCCTGCGAACAGCGGCAGCTGCGCGCGCCGCCGCGCCGCGCCGCAGTGCCTTTGGCCCATCCCTGCCGCTACACGGGACGCAGATCGTCCCGCAATACCCCTCTGCGCTTTCGTGGGGGCTGTCCCGCGCCCCCTGTGCGGCAGGGAGGGGCGGGAAGCGGGGCAGAAAAGGGCGCAGTTTGTTCTAGAGCAGCGTCAGGCTGCCATATTACCGCTTGTGGCGAATGGCAGGAATGAATGGGAAGCGGGCTTGACCCACCGCAAGCACAGCGCGCCGCCGGCGCCGGCACCACCTCTGCCGCCGGCGCGTAGCACGGGAGGCACGCGATGGCGGCGCTGGCCGCGCTGGCCACCGTGCGGCCCCGCGAGACGCTCATCCTGCTGCGGCGCGCGCTGCTGGACGCGGCAGAGCCCGCCGAGGCGGCGCTGCACGCCGTGCTCGCCGCGTGCCCGGCGCTGGCCCTGACGGAGCGGGGCGGCCGGGAGCAGCGCGACTGCGCGGGAGAGCACGAGGAGACGGTGGCGCTGGCATACGCCGTCGTGCAGGCCGTGATCGATTCAGCTGCGCGAAGCAGCGGCGGCGGCGGCGGCAAAGGCGGCGGCACCGAGGCCGCGGCCGCCGCCGTCGCGCCGCTCTCGGCGCTGGCGGCCGGCGCCGCCTTTGCCGCGGCGGCCGCGCCGGCCGTTTGGCTGGGGCACGATTACTGGGAGGTCTATGCCGCGGTCAGCGACTCGCCCGCACAGCCCGCGCTGCAGCTTCTGGGGGCCTCGGCGGTGGCGGAGCTCGCCGCGGCGGTGGCGGCCACGCTGTCGGGGCCTGCGCTGGCGCACGCCGCTGCTGCCGCGGCGGCGGCTGCGGCGGCGGCGCTGCACACGGCGCTGCACGTGGTCCGCCCGCAGGACGATCTCTTTGGTGCGCCCCCCGGGCCCCTGCCCCCACGTGGGCGGGGCATGCATGGGGGGCCGTGTGTTGGGGCATGTGCCGGGCCGTGCCTGCGGTGCTGGGCCCGCAGCCTTTGTTCCAGCAGGGCTGCAAGCATCAGCTTTTTGAAGTGCGGCTCACAAACCCCTCGCAAACCACCTCAAACCGCAGTACACCGCACAGCCGATACCAAGGCTGCCATGCACGCCCACGCCGCCCTCACCCGCCTGGCGCTTTCCGGCCACCGCGCGGCTGCTGTGCTGCTGGCTCGCGCGCTGCTGGCCATGCCGCCTCTGGAAACGTCGCGGCCCGGGGCTGAGTCTTACAAGAGTGGCAAACGGTGCGGCCTGCCGTGGCGCTGGGAGCCGTCTTGGTGCGGCGCGGAGTGGCTGCTCCACTTGTGCGCGCGCGATGAGGACGACGCCGCAGCTGTGGCCCTCGAGGTGGCGCAGCGGCTCGGCTTGACGAGGGCCTTGGGCAGCGTCGGGCACGGCAGCGGCAGCGGCAGCGGCAACGGCAGCGGCAGCGGCAGCGGCAGCGGCAGCGGCAGCGGCAGCGGCAGCGGCAGCGGCAGCGGCAGCGGCAGCGGCAGCGGCAGCGGCAGCGGCAGCGGCAGCGGCAGCGGCAGCGGCAGCG
>BDRX01000018.1:504299-530310 GCA_003203535.1 Raphidocelis subcapitata
GCAGCGGCAGCGGCAGCGGCAGCGGCAGCGGCAGCGGCAGCGGCAGCGGCAGCGGCAGCGGCAGCGGCAGCGGCAGCGGCAGCGGCAGCGGCAGCGGCAGCGGCAGCGGCAGCGGCGGCACTGAGCCCGAGGCGGGGGCGGAGTGGCCCCTGCCAAGCGGGCGCGGCGGCTTTGAGCGGCTCGTAGCGCAGGTGCAGGCCTCCCACAGCAGCAGCGATTCAGGGAGGGACGACTGGCACAGCAAGATCCTCGCTGGTGCGCTTGCAGACCTTTGCCGGGCCGTTAGCTGGCGCGCCGCTGAGCCCCGTGCGGGCGCCGCCGGCGGCCCGGCGGCCGGCGACGACGCCTGGCGCGTTGCGGCGGCGCTTGGAGTGCTGGCGTGGCACGCATCGGTTGAGGTGGCTGGTGGGATCTGGGGTGGTGTGCGCAGCTGCAGACACGGCGACGATTGGGACGCCTGCCACCGCAGCCTGTGCGACACAAACTTCATCGGTGAGGGCTGGCAGATTGTGACCGCGCGTGGGGGTGGGGGCGTGTGCGTGGCCGGGGGCCCTCTCCTGGTTGCGTACTGCGTGCCTGGCCGGCCTGCCGGGTTTACCTGTGGGACTCGCCGTCAGCTCTCCCTCTCACCTCCCTTCCCTTCGCCCCCCTCCCCATCCCCTCCCGCCAGCTGGGACCGAGCCGGACGTCGGCCCCGAGCACGGGCCGCCTGCTTTCGTCGTGCACTGCGGCCGCGGCGTGTACAGCAGGATCCGCGTGCTGGACAGGTTTGAGCGCGCGCTGCGCGGGCGGGGCGGCGCGCCTGTTTCCTTCCGAGTCGCCGCCCAGCTGGAGGCGCGCGAGGCGGGCTCGAACAGGGTGACGTTCTGCCTGACGGACGCGGAGCGCGGCGCCTCGGCCGAGGCGGTGGCGCGCGCGTTTGCGCAGCTGCAGGCGGCGCAGTTGGACAGCGTCGGCAGGAAGCACCCCAGCGACACCCTCCACTTTGAGCCCGCCGCGAGGCCCATCGCGCACGCGCTGGCCCTGGACCGACCCGAGCCGATCCTGCGCCTCCTGCTGCGGACCTGCCTGCCGGCCGCGCCGCCCGGCGCGCGCGCGCCCCTGCTGCGCCTGCTGATCCCGGCTCTGCCCGCCAGCCTCAGCCTGCTGCCGCTCGCGGCTGCGTGCCTGCGGGAGGGGCTGGGGGCCGAGGGGCGCGCGGTTGCGCGGCTGGCGCTGCTGCCGCACGCTGGCGCTGCAATGGCGGCGAGCACGGCGCACCTGCGGCTGGTGCAGCTGTTTGGGCAGTCCCAGTGGACTGCCGACCTGGACGCCCTGTACGCCTTCCTCTCCCGGCCCGAAGAAGGTGCGCGCGGGCGCTGCTGACGCGCCTCGCCACGGCGACGCCCCTGCGAACGCGGTGCTTGGCCTGCCCGCAAACCTGGGGGCCCCTCCAACCCCCCCCCCCCCCCCCCCCCCCAACCCCCCGCCGCTGCTGACACGGCCCCATTGCCTCGCCCCTCTTGCAGTCGACTCGGACCCCCACCTCCTCGCCGACTGTGTTTTGACCTACGCCCATTTGGACGGGATAGGGACGTCCAACCTGGGCCGGTGGGAACACCGGCCGCGCGCCGCCTTTCGCCCGCCGCCCGCCGCGGCGCTGACGCGCCCCGCCCTCCTCGCGCGTCTGCTGCACGCGTTTGCGTGCTTCTACGCGCGCCCCTGCCAAGAGGAGGACCGGATTTCAGGGATGTTGTGGTCGCGATGGGCAAGCTCAATACTGCGCCCCATCATGCTCAAGTGCCTGCTGCTGCCGCTGGCAGCGGCACGGGCGGGAGCACCGGAGGCCGCGGCACCAGGGCCGGGCGCCGCCGATGGCGCGGCGCTGCTTGCGGCGGCGTTCAGGCGGCTGCCGGCCAGCGCGAAGGCGCGCTGGCAGTTTCAGCTTTACGCAGCGCGCTGCGCCTTTGACGCCGGAGCGATTGGCTGGGAGGGCGTGGCGGCGCTCGCAGAGCCGGCGCTCGATGCCGCCGTGGCCGCTGACAGCGACGCGCGGCTGCGCGCGGCCCCCAAGGCTGCCCGCGTCGAGTGCTTTGCCGCGGATGCCGACAGCGTGAGGTGCTTTGCGGAGACGGCGACCTGGCTGCAGGGCCGGCTGGAGGCTGCCGCGGCCGCGGCTGAGCGCGGAGGGCCCGGCGGCGGCGGCGGCGGCGGCAGGGGCGGCGGCGGCGGCGGCGGCGGCGGCGGCGGCAGGGGCAGCAGCGCGGAGGCGAGCGATGGAGGTGGTGAGGAGGGGGCCGAGGATCCAGAAGACGCGGAGCGCGTGGTCCACAACCTGCGCAGCTGGCAGCAGGCCGCGCGGGGCGGCGGAAACGCAGCTGGCGCGCGGCAGCGGTTCTTCGGCAGCGACAGCAGCAGCGGCAGCGGCGATGCCAGCAGTGCCAGCAGGAGCGAAGCCAGCAGCGGTGACGACAGCAGTGCCAGCGGGAGCGAAACCAGCAGTGGCAGCAGCGGGAGCGGCCACAGTGATGATGAGAGCGACAGCGGCGCGGTCAGCAGCGACGGCGGTGATGACAGCAGCGGCAGCGGCAGCGGCAGCGGCAGCGGCGATGCGAGCGACAGGGGTGCAGCCAGCAGCGACGGCGACAGTGATGCCGACAGCGCGCCATTACAGAGCAGCAGCAGCAGCAGCAGCGAGGGTGACAGCGGCAGCAGCGGCGGCGAGGACGATGCGGATGCATTCGGCATGCGAAACGCCCTGGATCTGGGCAGCAGCGACACCAGCGACGCCGGCCCCGAATCGGACGACTGGAGGGATTCAGAGGATCGGGACGAGGAGGGCAGCAGTGACGGGGTCGAGCGCGCCATCGCCGACTTGGCCGTGTTGAAGGAGCGCCAGCCGCCGGTGCTGGACGCAGCTGCAGCGCAGGCGGTTCTGCAGGTGAGGGGCGGGGCGCTGCATGTGATCTGGGCCCGTACGCGGGAGCGGCGTCACCTGCGCCTGGTGCCTCGTATTGCTTCGCCCTCTGGCCTGCGCAGCACTGCCACTCGCAATCAGCTTGCCCCTGTGCCGCTCCCCATCCCGCCGCTCCAGCTGCGTGGGCGGCTTGCTGCGCTCCCGGCGCTGCACAGCGCGCTCGCCGCGGAGGAGGATGCCGCGGCCCCCCGCGCTTGCACGCGCTCGCACTCGCAACGGGACGCCGCCCCGCTCCCGTCGTTGGTGCGGGCGCTGCGGGGCGTGGACGCCGCCCTGGCGCGCCTCGGCGCAGCCGTGCCGCCCCTGGCGCCGCCCGGCGGCGGCGGCGGCGGCGGCGGCGGCGGCGGCGCCCCTGCCGCCGAGGAGGACGCGCCTCCGGAGCGCGGCCGGCTGCGGCTGAAGCGCGCTGATGGGGATGCTGGCCAGGCGGGCGCAGGGGCAGAGGCCGGCGCGGCGCCGCCGCCAAAGCGCGCGCGCACCGGCCCCGTCGGCGAGCGGCGGGCGCGCCTCGAGGCGCAGGCCCGGACTGTGGCGCGCCACCTGCGGGCCGTGGCGGGGCACGCGCCGGCGACCACGCGCGCCGCCGTCGCGGCGAGCTGGGTGATGCGAAGGCACGGCCGCAGGTAGCGGGCACGGGGACTGTAATCAGCGGTTCAGTTTGAGCACCGGGTATCAGCAGCCGAGGCACCGGGTGTCGCAGCAGCTGCCGCCGCCGCCGCCGCGCGCCAAGGGCGGGGGGGCCCTTTTGAGACGCCTCTGAGGCCGCTTCCCGTACTTCCTTCAAACTTGGCAGCTTTCCATCAAGCGTTGGCCGACGATGCGAGCGCTTTCGTGCCCCCAGCGCGTCTGGGGCGCGCCAGCGGCTGCCCGCCCGGGCGGAAGGAGGCTTGCGGTGGGTGATCGGAGCGTCTGGGGAGGGGTGCAGCGGCTGCCTTGACCTACAGCCGGCCGCTTGACCACCGGGAGGACGCCGTGATCATATCGCAGGCGCCGCGATCGTCGCAACGCAACGCGCCTGGGGGCCTGGAGTACGAGCAGCTTCTGGCGGTTCAGCGGCACCTGCTGCAGGTGAGGGAGCGGCGCGGCGTGGCGCGGTGCGGCGTGGTGCCGGCACAGTGCCGCGAGCGCCCGACGCAACGCGGCCCCACCCGCCCCGGGTCGACGCCGCCAGGTCGACGCCGCTAGGGCCAAGGCCGTGGAGGACGTCGAGCTGTACAGCGGCCAGCTGATCGAGGAGCGCAAGGAGCGCGCGCGCCTGGAGCAGCAGGTCGCGGCCCTGCGCAGCGAGCTCGCCGCGGCCAACGCGCGCGCGGAGCAGCTCGGTGAGCCGCCGCGCGCGCACGCACCGCTGTGCCGCGGAGCAGTTGCTTTTGCTGCTGCTGCAGATTCGCACTCTGCGCACGCGCCCGCCCTGAGACCCGCACGCCGATGATTGCTCACGCAGAGGCCGAGGCATTGCAGGCGCGCCAGCTAGTTGCAGCGTATCAGCGGCAGCTGGGGCAGCAGCCGGCCGCCGCAGTGGCAACGCCGGCACCGGCGCCGCAGTCGCCCGCGGAGCAGCAGCAGCAGCAGGGGCAGCAGCAGGCGACGGCGCCGCCGCCCACGAGCGAGGCGGCGGCGGCGGCCGCGCCCTCTGGCACGATCACCCTGCAGTACTTCAGCGGCTGGGGCGACGTGTTCATCCATTACTGCGCCGACGGCAAGGGTGCGCGCCTGCGGGCGGCTGTTCCGGTGCAACACGGCGGCTGCGGGATGCGAAGATGCCGTCTTTGCTTTGAGGGAGCCGCTTTGCTGCCGCCCACGCGTTGACGCCGCCCCGCTTTGCTGCCGCCCACGCCCACCCCCTCGGCCAGGCTGGACCAAGTCGCCCGGCGTCAAGCTGGCGTCCTCGCCGGACGGCAGCTGCCGCTCCGTCACCGTCCCCGCCCAACGGCTCGAGTTTGTCATGGTGCGCCGGCGCGGCTGCATGCATTGGCTAGCCAACGCACTTCGTGCGCAGTGGTTTGCATGCGCAGCGCCTGCCTCTGCACTCTGCCTCCAAACCAGCCTCCAAACCAGCCCCCCAACGAGACCCCTAAACCTTGCTCCCTTGCGCAGAACAACGGCCAGGGCGAGTGGGACTCGCCGGGGCGCTACAGCGACGCGCCCGGCAACTACCAGGCCGACGCGCCCGGCACATACAAGCTGAAGAGCGGCAGGCTGGAGCGGCTGCCCTGATGCTTCAACCCCGTTGCCGTTGTGTATGGTCTTTCGCCATTGATATCTCTGCCTATTCCCACACCAATTTACTTGTCATTTAGCAATTGAGCGGCCCCTCGCCCCGCCTCCTCCTTGTGCTGCTGCCGCCGCGGCGCCGCCGCTTGCTGAACGCCGCCCGCGTTGCGCCGCTGCGCCCGCCGCTGCCGCTGTGCCGCATCCCGCGTCTCTGACCGCCACTTTTCGATCAGCGCCGCCGCCAGCCGGCGCACGTCCTCGCTGCCCTCGTAGCCGCGCAGCCCCCGGACCAGGGGGCCCACCCAGCTCTCGGCAAGCAGCCTGCGGGCGCGCGCAGGGCGGGGCTGTCTTTGTAACGCGCATGTGCAAGCAGCGTCTAGCGGGGGTGCTTGTGGGTGTGCCAGGGTTCAGCACTCACTCTGGGGTAATGACGTAGCAGCTGAGCTGGCGCAGCGCCTCCACCAGCCGCCGCTCCTGCTCCCTGGCGTCCCCGTTGGCAGTGCGGTCCGCGCCCCCAGTCGTGCCGCGGTCCGCGCCACCGCGGAGAATCGCCTTGAGCCGCAGCAGCTCTTCCTTGTCGACGCAGAGGCGCGGCTTGGGGAGCACCACCACCTTGGAGAGCTGTTCGATGCGCGCCTGCCGTTGAGGGCCCGCAGGGGCGCCGCCGTTCCTGCCGCTGCTGCTGCATGCCGCCAGGCCGCTGCCGCTGCCGCTGCCGGCCCCCTCTTGCACCAGCGCGGCCCGGGGAACCAGGAAGCGCTCCATGCTTATTCGACAGGTCCCTGCCTTGAGCCGGGTTTGCGATGCAAGCGCGACAGATCGCAACAAAAAGGCGCGAAGAGCCGGATCGACGCGTATTCATGCATTCATCGCGATTTTGCGGTTGAAACGCGTTTCAATTCGCCCAATGAAGGGAATGTCCGCCGGGCCGCGGCCGCCGCTGCTCAGCTTGAACTGAAGGGCGCTGGACCTCCGCTGGACTGCGCGTACTTCGGGGTTGTGCACCGGCCAAGCCCCCGCCCCTGGCCCTCCCGCGAAATCGAGCGCGTGCTTACACCGCTACTCGCCGGCAGCCGCGGCCCGCTGCTGCGACTCCAAAACCTCCGCCAGCGCCTCCTCCCGCCGCACCGCCGCCACCGCGTCGATCAGCGCGTCCAGCATGTCCCCCGACAGCACGCGCTCCACGCCGCCCATCACGGACAGCCCGGGCACGCGGTGGTCCGTGACGCGGCCGTCCTGGGGAGGGTGGGGCGGTGGGGGCAGTGTTGGGGTTCTGGAGGTCGGCAGCGCGGCCGCGCGCCAGCCTGGCGTGTGAGCGGACAGCAAAATGGCAGGGACGGCGCTGTCGAGCGCAGCGTCGCCCCACCACGTAATGGAAGGTGCGGATGCGCTCGCTGAAGCGCGCGTTGCCGTGGGCTTGCTGCCGCGCCGCGCTGGTGACGGCTGCCAGCTTGGACCTCTCCGCCTCCTGCACCTTGGACCTGGGTCGGCGCGGGGTTGGGGGAGGAGCGTTTGGGGTTTGAGGGCGAGGCCGGAGGTGGCTTGATTGGGGGCAAAGATTGACCCCCTCGATCCCCCACAAAGCGCGCCCTGCCACAGCACGGAGCCAGAACCAGCCGCAACCCACCCCCCAACACCCCCGCCTGCCGGCAGCTTCCACCCCTTCCCCCTCCCTTCGGCGCGCACCTCAGCAGCCGCAGCGCCTTGGACCTGTTCTGGTGCTGCGAGCGCTCCGTCTGGCACGCCACCACCACGCCCGTGGGCAGGTGCGTCACGCGCACCGCGCTGTCGGTGGTGTTGACGTGCTGCCCACCGGCGCCGCTGGCGCGGAAGGTGTCCCACTTGAGGTCCGTCTCTGCTATGGTCACGTCCGCCTGCGCTTGCGCGGCAGCAGTTGGGGTTGGGCCGCAGCCGTAAGCAGCCGTAAGCAGCACGCAGAGGGAGGGGTAGCCAGCAGACGTGGAGGACAACGACAGGCGTGATGCTGGCGGGACGGGCTGCAGGTCAATGTGGCGGTAAGTGGGCCGTGGCGCAAGCACCTTTCTCCCTCCCCCCCCGCACCTCTGTTGCCTCTGCGAGCACCGCCACGGTCGCCGTGCCGGTCTGCATTTTGCCGGTCTTCTCGGTGAAGGGCACCGTCTGTTGGCCGGCGCGGGGGGGGGGGGGGGGGGGGGGGGGGGGGGGGGGGCGCCGGGTTTGGGGCATTGCGCTTGCACAGCGTCTGCGCCGCCATCGCGGCTACGCACCCAGCAGGGGCCGTGACTCTCGCGGCTGTGGCAATCGAGCCCGCAAGGCAGCAGGTGCCAGCAGGTGATGACTCTCGCACGCATGCACACGAACAGTCACGCACCTGCGCACGGTGGACGCCGCTCTCCCAGCGCAGGCGCCCAAACGCGCCCGGCCCTGATACGAGGGCATCCGCCGCCTTGACGCCTCCAAAGTCGGTGTAGCTCGCACTCAGCAGCTGAGGTCGGGGTTTGGCGGAGTTTGCGGCGATGTTGGGGAAGCCGAGGAGGTGGGGGATTCGAGGGATGGGGCATGCTGGCCTCCCTTTGGCCTGCCCGGGCCTGAGTGGCTGCTCATGAGCAGCTGCATCTTCGCCAGCGCCCAAGCCAGGGCTCGTGGCCCACCTCAAACTGCCAGCCCTGGGCGACGGCGTAGGTTTTGTACATGGCCAGAAGGTCGGCAGCAAAGGACGCCGCCCATTCGCCGCCCACGCCGCTGCGAACCTGCGGGCGGCACGGTGACGGGCAGCGCGGCGACGCGCGCGTCTGTGTTGAGGGCGGGGTCACAAAAAGCGCCTGCCCAACACGCTCGCTTGTGCTCAAGTGCGGCGGTCAATGCTTGGTCAAACGCGCCCCCCGCCCACCTCCACGACCGCGTTGCGGTGCTCGTCGTCGTCGATTGGCAGCAGGTGGGCCACCAACGACTCGCGCACGTCGTACATCTGGTTGAGGGGCCGGCCATGGGTGCACTTGTCGTGGGACTGTTGGCGTTGCAAGCGGCACGGGCGGCATGCGTGGCCCCCTGCAACTGCCAGCGCCCAGCACGCCCAGCACGCCTGCATGCACGCAGAGCAGTCCCCCCCTTACCCGCTGCTGCAGCGCCGCCTTCTCCTCCCGCGCCATTTCCCGCAGCTCCTCGCTGCCCTCGGCGGCCAGCATCTCCTCAACGCCCACCAGCTGGCGGGTTTGGGGGAGGTGTGCGTTGCTTGCGGTTTGGCCCCCTTTCACCTGCTGTGCATGCACACCGGTTTGCTGGTGCATGCCACATTCACCCTGCCAAGAGGATGCGCGCCTGCTAGAAAGGTCGGCATTGCAAGCGCAGCAAGCAAGAACGCACCTCGCCCCGCAGGCGTGCGATTTCGGCGTAGCCGTCAGCCACCACCTGCAGCATGCCGGCGTGCCGGCTGGCCTGCTGGTAGCGATCGCTGCTCGGATCGATGCTGCCGCCTGCAGGAGGGGTCACGACACCGGGCACAGGGGGGCGGCGTCGGCAACGGGGAGGCGCGCTACCCTCCTGATTTCCATGCGCCCGCAATTGGCGCCCGACAAACAGACGCTGCCCCCGAGCCGCCCTCACCGTGCAGCTGCGCCTGCAGCGCGGCGTGCTCGTCGCTGAGCGCCTTGAGCCGCTGATCCACGAGCGCGTCCCGGTCCGGCGCGGCCGACGCCGCGAAGCAGCGCGCCTGCTGCCGCGGCGGCTCCCACGGATTGAAGGCCGCGGCCGGAGCGGCGCAGCGCCGCGGGCGCTGCCGCCCGCCGTCCAGCGGCCCGCCGGCCCAGAGCTGGCCGGGCGCGGCGGTCGCAATGCCATCCCGGAGGCTCTGGCATCCCTCTGACGCTCCCTCGAGCAGGGAAGCGGCAGCCCGCGCGTCCAGATCAGGGCCGCCCGCTGACCGCGCCGCTGCTCCACGACTCCGCCATATAGAAGCAGCCAAACGCGACGCCCGCATTGATGCCGCGGCGGTAGGGACAGAATTGTGACGCGCTGCGGCGTCGCGCCGTGCCTGACGCTTGGAGCGGCACCCGCACACCGCGCAGCACTCTGCGGCACGGCGGCGCCCCTTAAGCTGGGCAAGTTGCCGCGCGCTCCCACTCGATGCTGGGATTTGCGCGTTGTTTCCTCGAGAACCTGTGACCTACAGCACCCAAACCGCGGCAACTTGCCCAGCTGGGCGGCGTGTGACGTCGCGCGATGGCGGAGCAGCCGGCGAGGGCGGGCCGCGACGACCGCGCCGGCGCGGGCGAGACGCCCGGCGGCAGCACGCAGTCGCCGATCGACGCCCGCTTCAACACGCAGGCGCCCGGCGCCGGCGGGGCCGAGGTGGAGGCCGGCGCGCCCGCCAACCCGCCGGGCGCGGTGCCGCAGCCGCAGCACGCCGAGCCCCAGGTGCCGAGGCACATGGAGCAGTCGGGGGAGGCCTCCGCGCCGCGTCCGCAGGTGGGCGCAGCGCCGAATCTGCGACGCGGCACGGCGCGCGCGGGGCCCGTGTGCTGCTGAGCTGTTGAGCTGCCAGCGCTGCCGGCCCCAGCCCTGGGTTGGGTCCGCACCTGCGCCCGCCTGCCCTCTGGCGCGGCTCTGCGCCCCGTCCTCTGCCCCGCCCAACCAGCCCCGCAAACAAAGCAAACCGCAACCCTCTAAACCCGCCAGGAGACGGCCAAGCCTGCGCGCGCCGCGGCCGACACCGCCGCCGAGGCCGCGGCCGCGCAGGGCATCGACCCCACCACGCTGCCGGCCGAGCCGCGCTTCGAGGGGCACGGGCCCATTTTGATGGCCCCCGCCCGCGCCGACCCCGTAGCCACGGCCAAGGCCGCAGCGGGGGAGGCCGTGCCGCCGGCCGCGATCCAGCAGGCCCACGAGGCGGGGCGCGCCGCGCCAGAGCAGGTGCGCGCGCCGCATGCCGAGGCGCCGGGCGGCACCCTGCAGGCCGTGCGCACCGCCGCCGCGACGGTGGCGTCGGCGGCCGTGACGGCCGCGGCCAGCGCCGTGGAGGGCCTGCGCGGCGTGGTTGACGTGCTGCAGGCCGGCAGCCCCGGCGGCGGGGAGGGCGAGGCCGCAGCGGCCGGGGCGCCCGCAAGGGAGGCGGTCGCGCCCGCTGACGCGCCCGCGCCCGCCGCAGGCGGGCTAGAGGTGCTGCTGCTTGGCGCGGCCGCAAAGGAGGAGGAGCGGGCGGCCGCAGCACAGGAGGAGGGGTGTGAGGAGGCCGATGAGGGCGGCATTGTGGGCCGGCTGGCGGCGATGGAGCTCGGAACCGGCGGCCCTCAGGGCTCGGCGGGGCGCGGCTCGGCGGGCGCGCTGACGGACGAGGTTGCTGACGAGGGCGGCATCGAGGGCCGGCCGGCGTCGGCGCGGCCGATGGAGCGGGACGAGCTGCCGCCGGCGGTGGCTTTCACGTAACGGGGCCGGGCCCTCGGCAAACGGTGGGGAGTGGTGGATCCGGCCCGTAGTGGCAGCGGCAGGGGCTCGCGTGTTGGGTGCGATGCGGCGTTGCGCACGCTTTAGGAGCAGTTGCCTCCCTCCAGTTGTTAAGAGCATCCTTGGCTCGGCCACACGCCGCCCACAGCCCCCCAGTCCCAAGAGGTGACAGCTCAAACCCCAGCGAGTCAGCCGGTTTTTACACGCACCGCGCGCCGCGCAGCAGCTGCTCCATCTGCAGCCCGCAGCGCGCGCGCAGCGGCGAGGGGGGTCAGCAAGGGGGTGCGCATCGGGGGCTTCAAGCCTTGAGCGCGAACTTGCGGCTGGGGTAGGCGGCGGCGCGCTTGACCTGCTTCTCCAGCTTCTTGCCCTTCTGCTCCTTGGTCAGGGCGCGGCGGATGGCGCGCGTCCTCTTGGGGCGCAGGTCCAGGGGCAGGTAGGACTGGGGGAGGGGGGGGGCGCGCCAGGTCGCGGGGCGGTTGAGCAGGCCGGATTCGGGGGGCGACGCTCCGGGGCGGCACAAACATTTGGAGGGCACGCCGGCATGCCACATCGCCACTGCTACTGCGCCAGCTGCTGTCAATAAAGCCAAGTCCATCGAAGCTCCTACCCCCTGCCCCCAGCCCGCCTCTTCTGCAAGCCGCGCCGCCAGCACCGAACCGCGCCGGCGCCGGCCAGCCTCCAAGCCCCCCCCCCCCCCCCCCCCCCCCCCCCCCCCCCCCCCCCCGGGGCGCACCTTGCCCTTCTTGTTGGCGCCGTCCTCGGCAATCTTGCTGCGCAGCGCGGTGCGCAGGCTGGCGCGGTACACGGTCAGCACGCGCGCGATGGACTTGCGCACCACCTTGCTGCGGGGGGGCGAGCGCGAGGGGCGCCGCAGGGGGGGGCGCAGCCGTGAGGGGGCCGAGTGCTTCTGCTGTCCGGTCTCTGCGGCCGCGTCGCGCCATGCACCGCAGCACAAGCACGAGCGCAATTGCAGCCTGCGCCGCCAGCCTGCAGCCCCCAGTGGCAGTGCATGCCGCTCCAGCACCGCACGGGCGGCTCACATCTTGGCGAGCTTGTTGGGGGCGCCGCCGGTGACCTTGGCGACGCGCAGCTGGGCCAGCTCCGTGCGCAGGTCCGTCAGCTGCGGCGGTGTCGAGGGGGCAGGGATCGCGCCCGCGGGTGTCAGCTCGCAACACGCGGCGGTGCGCCGTCTGCCGCTGCCGCTGCGCCGCCGCCGCCGCCGCGCCGCCACCGCTGCCGCCACCGCAGCGGCGCTGGGCGCTGCCCGCACCCCCGCCCCGCGCCCACCTGACCCAGCAGCTCCTGCTTGCTCTTGCCCCGCAGCTCATGGGCCTTGATCCGCACTGCGAGCGGCGAGCAAGCGGCGGGCTATCAGGCTGCGCCGACAAGAAGGGCCCCGCGTCCCCCCGCACGGTCTTAAAAGCTTCCTGGTACGCCACAAGACTTGTGCGCCCGTCCTCGGCGCCCCTTAGCTCCCCGCTCTCGCTGGCCAAGCCCGCCGGCGACGCACCCATCGCTGCTGCTGCTGCTTCCGTTCCGTCGATAAACGCTGCAGAAAAAGAGGGCGACGCCCCTAGGTCCAGGCGCTTTTGACCTCCCCAAGGCCTGCCCACCTGCCTTCCGTGGCTCCCTGTTACCGGTATAGCCTGCCGGGCTGTTTCGAACGCCCGGTTTACCAGCGAACCCGGCATTTTCCACCCCCAAGGCGGTCCACCTCCTCCGCCCAGTGCACGCCGGCGCGACTGTGATCTGGGCCGGGCCCCGGGGGCGGGGATGGGGCAGTTTGCCAGCAGACACTACGATGGCGACCCCTACATTGAGCTCATGCGGGCGCTGCCCGACAGGGAGCTCATTTGGTGGGTGCAGAAGGCCATCTGGGTGAGTGCCGAAGCGCCGCCGCGGCCGCCGCCGCCGCCCCGCTGCATTGGCGCCCGCGCCCCGCGCCCGCGCCCCGCGCCCCGCCGCGCCCCGCGAGAGGGTGCGCCGAGCGCCCCGAAGGCCGACTGGCGATGCGGGACCGCCCGCGCGGCGCGCCAGCAGCCGGGGCTGCGCTCACACGCCGCCCGCCTCCCGCCGCCCCCCGCGCCCCCGTGCGGCAGCTGGCCGAGGGCCTCACGCTGGCGGACCACTTCTGCAGGACCTACCCCACCATGTTCCTCCACAAGTGCGCCAGCTGCAACGGCGCCGGCAGCGTGATCTGCCCAAACTGCAAGGGCTACAAGCTGCGCGGCGCGCGGGAAAGGTGCGCGCGCCTCGCGCTGCGGTGTGCCGCCCCACACGCCTGCGGCGGCAGCGGGTCGCGGCCTGCCCGCCAGCAGTGTGCGCACCCTCGTTGCTTACTTTGTGTGCGTCGCGCCCCCGCAACCGCCGGCCCAACCCGCAGCGGCGTGGGCAGCTTCCGCCTGTCGTCGATGGTGGGCCCCCGCCGCGCGCTGTCCCGCGGCGGCGCCGCCGAGTGCGACCGCTGCGGCGCTTTCTGCGACTGGGACGCCGAGAGTGAGTGGGAGTCCAACTGGGCGACCTGGGAGTCGCGGCTGGCCTACTACGACCGCACCTACGGCAAGCTGATGGACGAGTGGTACGAGGACGTGGTCAACGAGGGGAACCTCGACATGGTGGGGGGGGGGGTGTCCTTTGGGGGGGGGGCTGTTGGGGGGGGCTTTGGGGGCGCTGGGCTGCGCCGGGCAGTGGCAGGAGGAGCTGCGGCCGGGGTGTGGACTGATACACCGGCTCTTGTGAGGGGAAGGGGCCGCGTGCCAGCGGCGCTGCTGACAAACGGGGTGCTAAAGGGATTCCCCCGCCTCCCCTCACCTGCCCACCCCTCCCCTCCGCGCAGGACACGCCCCACGAGGAGCTGGAGCCCCCCGGCCCCGACGACCACAGCATCCTGGCACACTCGGAGCGGCTCATGGCGCGGTGAGGGGGCGGGGCCTCCCGCCTCTTGGCGCCCCGCACGCCTGCAGCCGGGCCTGGGGCCGCGTCGGGGCTTTTTGGCGCCGGCGCCGTGGCGCTCCGCCCTCCGCCGGTCTTGGCCGCCCCCAGCCGCGCCTCGCAACCTGAGCCCCGCACGCACACGCACACGCACACACCCTGCGCGCCCGCAGCAACAAGAAGCTGATGGGCGCGCTGATGCGGCGCTACGGCGGCCACCCCTATGAGCGCGGCGACGTGGTCGACTTCAAAACCGTCGACCCCACGCGCCCGCTGGCGGAGAACATGGAGGCGCTGGGCTACAACAGGAACGAGCTGGTGCGCGGCGCGCGGGCCGGGGTGGTCTGCGGCGCATGCGTCACCGCGCGTGTGCGAATCGCATGCGTCTGGCGGGGTCAGCAGGGGCGCGCGCAGATGCGGGTTCCAGACCCCCCCCCCCCCCGCGCCAGGCCAAACGCATGGGCGCACGACCCGCGCATGCGCTGACGTGACATGCCCCCTTTGCCCGCCGCCCTCCCCCCCCTTCCGCGCAGCCCCCCGAGCTGAGCCCCCTGGCGTTCCCTGAGCTGGTGGCCGACCCCAACTCGGCGCTGGCAGACTTTGACAACCAAATCAAGTAGGGAGGGGATACTGGGGGGCGGGCGGGCGGGTGCACACCCGTGCGGGTGCGCCGCCAGGCTGCCAGCATGGCCGCACCGCCTGCCCGCGAGCGCCCCATGCGGCACGCAGCCCGGGCACCTGTGGCCGCCCCGAGGCCGCTCGCGCGCGCGCCTGAGCACCGGCGCGCCCCCCGCCCCCCGCACCCGCAGGATGCAGGCGCTGCTGAGCCGCAACATGGAGGCGGCGCTGCAGGACAAGCCCAAGCCCTACATGCTGGAGCCCACCGCGGGGACGGTGCCCTGCCCCGGCTGCCTGGGGCGGCCCTGGTACTACTGCGTTGCACCCAACTGGCAGAAGCTGCTGCGGTGCGCTTTTGGGGGGGCCTTGCACTGGGGCGGCGTCAGACCAGCACGCCTCTGTGCCGGGCCTGGCAGCCGCCAGCCCCCTGCGCAAGCGGGCGCACCGCAGGGGCCCCTCGGTGCTGCACCGCGCTGCTCACCCCAGCACCCGCACACACACGCACCCCAACCCACCCCGCCCCCCCAGGATGGAGGAGCCCTTTTGGCTGGGCACCGTGGCGCGCATGAACTCGTTCGCGCTGCACCCAGACGAGCGCGCCACGGCGGCGGCGCGCCACTTCCTGGAGTACCCGCGCCAGTCGGGGGCGGCGCAGGCCGCAGTGGCGCCGCTGGAGCTGCATTTGGAGGGCGCCGCCGCGCGCGCCGCCCCGCGCGGCGCGGGCTGGCGCGCCGTCGCGCGCGGCGCCTCGGCGGAGCTCGTCGCGCGCGGCGCGGGCGCGGGGGAGCAGCTGCTGGGCGCGGGCGCGGAGCAGGACGCGCGGCGCGCGGCGCGCGCGGCGGCGGCGCGGGCGTGGTGGATGCCGCCGGGGCAGGCGCACCCCGCGTACGGCGGGGAGGACCCCCTGAGCGACGACCCCCTCAAGGCGCTGCCCCTGGACGTCAACATGCAGGTGGGGGCGCGCGCCCCGGGGGGGGTGGGGGGGGCGCAGCCGCACAGTGCGCCTCGGGTTGGGGGGGAGCCCTTCACGGGGTGGGGCGGGCGCTGGCCTGGGAGGAAGAGGGTGCTCGGCGTGCGAAAGGAATGGGAGGCTGCCCGCGGTTTGGCGCCTCAAAACCTATTGGCGCCCCCAAACGCAACCGCAGGCGGAGTTTAATCGCAGCCCGCTCGACGGCCGCACGCCGCTGGAGCGGGGCGGCACGTGGGCCGCCGACGCCGCCATGCCCGGGCGCGCGCTCGCAGCCAAAATCCGCGCGCGGCGGCTGGAGCGCGGCGTTGCCGGTACGGAGCTGGAGGGGCCGCTGCGGCAGTACGACTCGGCCCGGGGGCTCGGCGCCTCGGAGGACGGCGGCTCGGACAGCGGCGAGCGGAGGCGGCGGCGGGGCGGCGGCGGCGGCGGCGGCGGCGGCGGCGGGCGCAACGAGTCGGCGCTCGTCGCCGATGGCGGCAGCAGCGCGCCGCGGCGGTGACCTGCGGCGCGCCGTCGGCGGCCGTGACAGCAGCTTTGCAGCGTTGTTTTTTGTCTGGCGTGCGCGCGGGCCGCCCCGGCCTTGGGGCCCCCCTTGCTGCGGCCCTGGCGCGGGCTCGGCCCCGCGCCCGCTCACCAACCCCCCACCCGCAGCTTCCCATGTAACAACTCAACCCCGTGATCCTGCTGGCTTTACATGGTGCCGCCTGCCCAAAACAAAGCCAGGGTGCAGATGGACTGGAGACGAGGTCAGCTACACCTGGCACCGGCACGCGCACGAATCTGCCCAACCCCCTTCCAGTGCCGTCACTCGGGTGCCGCCCCGGCCGCCGCTGCCTTTTGGATCGCCGCCATCTCAAACACCCGCACCCCCGCCGCGCGGCCGCCGCCGGTCAGGAACCTCTCAGCGTCCGCTATCATAGCCGCGGCCACGCCGGCGACGGGCACGGAGGGGACCAGCCCGGCAAACAGGCGCTCGCCGGAGCGCGCCGCGGCGCCGCGTTCCAGCAGGCCCGGCCTGAAAATGCCCACCGCGGGGAAGCCCGCGGCCTTCACAGCCTCCTCCGCCTGCGGGGGGGGCGGCGCCAGCCGTCGTCAAGGGAAGGGTTAACGCGCTGCCGTTTGGCGCGAAGGCTGGCCTCTGTTTGGGAGTGGTGCTGCAACACAGCGGAATGGCAACGGGCGGGTTTTGGGGGGCGCCGTGCTCCCAGCAATGCCTTGGGCACTGCCAAGCACCGGCAGCCTTCGGCCAACGAGGCAGCCCGCCACCCCACCCCCAAAACCCCTTGTGCGCACCTCCCCCTTGGTTTTCGAGTACAGCAGCGGGTGCAGCAGCTTCCAGTTGGTGGCCCAGAGGTTGGGGTTTGCGCCCTGCGCCGACACGAGCCCCACGTAGCGCACCCCCGCGCTTTTGGCGGCCTGCGCCGCCGCAGCCACAAAGTCGAGGTCCACGCGCCGAAAGGCCTCGGCGCTGCCCGCGTCCTGTGGGGGTGCGAGCAGTGTTTGCTTGGAAGGCTTGCTTGCTTGCGGAAGGCGCGGGGGGCAAACGCAAAAGGAGGAGGAAGGGGCCAGCGGGGGGGGGGGGGGGGGGGGGGGGGGGGGGGGGGGGCGCTTACACGGCGCCGCTGCGCGCGGCGCGGCGTTGCCGCTGCGCACCCCTCGCGTCGTGCCGAGGGCGATAAAAGCCGCGTCCGCGCCCGCCATTGCGTCCCTCGCCTCAGCGCTCGCGGGCAGCGCCGTAAGGTCAGCGAGCACGATGTGTCGAACTGAGCGGCCCGGCGGCGGTGCCGCGCCAGCGGCGCCAGCGGCGGCGGCAGCGGCGGTGTCGTCGGGCGGCGCGCGGCGCCCGACCGTCACGACGTTGCCCCAGCCCGCTAGCTGCGCGTAAAGCTGGCTTCCCACGGCGCCCGTTGCGCCGAAGATCACGGCCTTCGGCATGCTGGGCGGGCGGGCGTGGCGTCTCGGTGCAGATCCCGCCAACGAGGCAGCGGCGTCGTGAATCCCGTAGGCTAGAATGGACAAACGAAACGCTCTCCATCGGGAACCGGCTCGCGTCTAAAGCCGCTCTGCTTGCGCCGTAGCCGCACCGGACTCTGCCGCGCCTGGCCTGGCCGGGCGATTGCCGGGCGTGCCCTGATTGACCTCCTGCTGGACTGCTCGTGCGCAATGCGCTTTGGCGCGGCCGATCGCTTCGCCTGCCACGCCAGGTGCAGGCTCGCGCCCAAACACAAGCTCATCATTTGACCAGCAGCCTCGTGTGCATTGACCACGGCACCGTAGCAGCCAAGGTGCCCAGGCTTGCCCCGGCTCACCGCCAGCATGCCGGCGTTCTCAGCGAGAGCGCGTCGCGGACAGCAGCAGCTCCTTTGCTCAGCGCCAGCAGCGCGGAGCGGTAGCGTGGTCACTCGGCGCGGCGCCACGCGCGCGCAGCGGGTGTGCTACAACCGTCGCCGAGCGCGGCAGGCTCTCACACGTTGTCCCCAGCCACTCTCTACCCGCGCGCGCTGCTAGACGGCCGGTGCTGGCACCCTCGATCTCGCGTCGGCCTCTCCCGCGGCCCCCAGCAGCCTGGCGCCGCGCCCCAGCGCCTGCTAAACGACCTTTGCAGCTTCGCCACCATGTTGCAGGCTCTGTTTGGCAAGAAGAAGACCGCGGCAGGTGGGCCGAGGGCCGGGACGCCCAGCGCCTCTCAGCGGGCGGGCCCAGCCCAATGGCGCGCTGACGACCGCTTCCAAAATCGCAGAGATACTGCGGGAGAACAAGCGGATGCTCGACAAGGCCATGCGCGAGCTGGACCGCGAGCGCATGGGACTGCAGACGCAGGAGAAGAAGCTGATCGCGGAGATCAAAAAGATGGCCAAGGAGGGGCAGCTGGTGAGCGGGGCGGCGGGGGCTGGCGAGGCGCGGCGGCCGCGGCGGGGGCCGCGGGCGGCGCCGCCGACGCAGCGGGCGCGCGGGCCGCGGTGTCACTCAGCGGCGAGCTCGGGCTGCTCAAATTGAGCCGAGCTGTGCAGGAGCAGCTTGGGGGCTGAAGGGGGCCAAACTCTGCGGCAGGTTTGGTGTTTGGCGCCAGCGCCAGCGCCGGCGCCCGCGCCCCACCCCCTCGACACGCCCCTCACCCGCCCCATCCCCACGCCGCCCTCAGGACGCGGTCAAGGTGATGGCCAAGTCCCTCATCCGCAACCGCCACGCCGTCACCAAGCTGCACGGCCTCAAGTCGCAGCTGCAGGCGATATCGCTGCGGATACAGGTGCGCGTGCGGCGCGCCCGGCCCGCTGCCGCCGCCTGCGCGTGAGAGCGGGGCGCGGCCCCGTTCGCGGCAGCGACGGCAAACGGCCTGCGCGCAGCAGCGCGCGGTGGCGGCTTTTGACCGCCTTTGCTCAAGCGGCTCTCTCGGCTCGCCCCCTGCGCCGCGTGCCTTCCCCCCCCTGTGCAGACGCTGAAGAGCACCCAGGCCATGGCGGACGCGATGGTGGGCGCCACCAAGGTGCGCCCCGCTGCCCGCTATTGCGCCTGGCCGCATGGGCGCAGCCAAACTGCTCGTGCACCAAACTGCTTGCTTTATATTGGCAGCTGCTGCACCACTCCTGAGACCCCGGCCCTGATGCGCTGGCCCGCAGCAAGCGAGTTGCAGGCAGCTTGCAGGTTTGCCCACGAAAACGCGCCGCTTTTGCAGCGCTGATGGACTCGCGCCCCCCAACACCGCACCCCACCCCACCCCACCCCACCCCCTCCCCAGGCCATGCGCGTGATGAACCGGCGGCTCAACCTGCCCAACATGCAGAAGGTCCTGATGGAGTTTGAGCGGCAGAATGAGCGCATGGAGATGACCAGCGACATGATGGGGGACGCGGTGGACGACGCCATGGAGGCGAGCCTTTTGGGGGGGGGGGTGGTGGAGGGGAGGGGGGGGCTGCGGGGGGCCGCACAGGCTCGTGTGCTGGGTGTGCTGGGCACGGGGGACGGTGGCGCTGCCCCTGGCCTGGGCTGGGTGCCAATGACGGGAGCGCCAGCTTTGCCGCACCGGCTCGCGGCTTGCAGTGGCGCGCCCGCCCGCCGCCTCGCACGCGCGCCGCCGATTGTCCCCCCAAAAAACCCCGCGTCGTGCTCCAGGGCGAGGGCGAGGCTGAGGAGACGGATGATCTGGTCAGCCAGGTGCTGGACGAAATCGGCATCAACCTGGGCAACCAGGTGAGGCCGCGGGGGCCGGGGGCGCTGCGGGCCGGGGAGTGGGGGGCCGGGTCATCGTGGGAAAGGGGTGTTTTGCTGCTGCCCTTTGTGAAGGGCGCTGGGTCATTGGAGTGTGGCGAGCGCGTTGGACTTGGTCATCCCACCCAACCCAACAAAACAACGAAACAAAACCAGATGGTCAGCGCGCCAGACATGCCCGTGGCCGCGCCGGCCGCAGCGGCGCCGGTCGCCGCCATGGCGGAGGGCCCGATGGGCGGCGGCGGCGGCGGGGCTGGCCCGAGCGGCGGCGCTGGCGGCGGCGGCGGCGGAGGCGGTGGTGCTGCCGCCGGCGGCGGCGGCGGTGGCGGCAGCGGCATTGACGAGGACTTGCAGGCGCGGCTGGACAACCTGCGGCGCTCCTGAAGCGCGGGCCGCTGAACGCATGCCACCCCTCCCCCCCCCGATTATTCTTTGTTGTGTAAACCAAGGTTGTGTCGCAGGCCGGAAGCGGTTCAAGTGGGTGGAGGAACTGGGCAGCTGCGCAGCGCCTGCGTGCTGACGCGCCGCTCCGTTCGACGCGGCCGCCGTGGCGCAGAGGCAGTCCGCCGCCTTGTGCGCGCGGACTGGGCACGCGTGGGCAGCCGGGACCTGCCGGCCTCGGCCGGCGTGTGCCCCACCTGGTTCCCGCGCTCGCGCCAGGTGCGCGCGGAGTTGGGAGGACTTTCAGCAGGCTTGGTGCGTGCGTGGGGGGCGGCTCCGCGCGCGCCGACCAGGCGGCGGCGCCACACGGGCAGCCCAGCCTGCAGATTTTGCCGGATGAAAGCAAAAGTTTGATGTTTTGCTGCTTGATGTGCTGCCCGCGCCCTTACTTGCGTGTCCAAATGGGGAACTTCAAGGGGAACTTCCTGCTGTCCGCGCCGGTCCGACCTTTGCCAGCCGATCGCGCCGGCACGGGTGGGTGCCGGGTGGGTGCACGCCGAAATGCGTACAATTGCACATGGGTTTATATTCGCACGGAGTCACCCGTTGTAGCCCCGCCACCGCCCGCGCCTCCCGGCACTGGGTCGTCCCGAAAAGTTTCCGCCCGCGCATCCCGCCCCAGATGGCATGGCTGAAGGTGGCCCTCCTGCTGAGCCTGGTGCGTTGAACCGTGCCCGCTCAGCGCTCCCCGCGGCAGCGGCGGTGCGCGGAGGGTGCCCGTCCAGCCCGACGGGCGCGCTGAGTCGCCGGACAGCGCAGCCCAACGCACCAACTGCCCCTCCCCACCAAACGCCTTGACCCAGGTCGCGTGCGCCGCGGCGCGCCCGCGCGTCGTCGTCGTCGGCGCCGGCATATCGGGGCTCATCGCCGCGCGGGAGCTGCTGCGCCAGGGGGTCGACGTGACCGTGCTCGAGGCCAACGACCGCGTCGGCGGCCGCCTCTGGCGCACGAAAGTCGGGTCGGGCGCCAACTCGGCGTACATAGACCTCGGCGCGCAGTGGGTGGGCCCGACGCAGGCGAGCTCGCAGGGGCCTTCCGCGCGTGGCGGCGGCGGCTGTGCGTGCGTTTGCGCGCGCGCACGCGCGCACGCACGCCCATGTGCACTGTGGGGGACCCGCCTCTCGCGTGGCACCGGGCCCGCGCTCGCTCGCCCCCGCATTTAACCATGGGGGGGACCCCCCCATGCGCCCACACTCCTGCCCCCTTGCGCGCGCCCTCACGACACGCCCCCCCAAACGCGCCCACGCACGCAGCTGCGCTTCCTGGCCCTGATCGACGAGTTCAAGGTCGAAAAGTTCCCCACGTGGCAGGACATCGCGAAGGGCGCAAAGACGCTGCAGTGGACGGACGGCGCGCTGAAGGACCCCACCGACGCCGAGCAGAAGGATTTCTTAGATGTGAGTGGGTGGGCTTTGAGGAGGGGGGGCGGTGGGATGGGGGGTGGGAGGAGCCAAACCCATGGGCTATGTTTCCGCCCCATGCGCCTTAGGCAGGCGTTTCCCAGCCGCCGCCGTGCATGTAATCCGCACACACGCCCCCGCTTGCGCGCGCCCCGCACACGCTGAGCCGCTGCCGCAGGTTCGGGCGCTGGCGGCGGGCGATGGCGATCAGCCCTCAGCCCTCAGCCCTCAGCCCTCAACCCTCAGCCCTCAGCCCTGACCTGGACCCCCCAACCCCATGTCCCCACAGGTCCAGGGCAAGATCCAGGAATTGACTAAGACGATCGACACAAACGCGCCATGGACCCACCCTGACGCAAGCGCGCTCGATGCCATCACGGTCGCGGAATGGGCGGCCGCCAATGCGGACACCGAGTTTGGGCTCTACTGGACCCTCAACGTGCGCGAGGCCTTGATTGGGGGGGAGGCAGGACATGCATCTGGGAGCATGATATGTTTTGGATAGGCCAGGGAGGGAGGGAAGCAAAGGTTTTGGGGCCCAGATGTATACAAGCGCGCGCTATCTACGCCCGACGCCGCGCCCCTGCCAACGAACACCGTGACAGAACGCGCGCTCGCGCTGCGAGCCCAAGACCGCGTCCTTCCTGCACTACCTGTGGCACCGCACGATCAGCAGCGAGGGGGGCGAGCCGCAGGTGGGCTGGGGGGAGAGTAGTGTGAGCAGGGGAGGGGCAGTGCCTTGCGGCGTGCGCTGGCGTGGGCGGGGCCGGGCGGGCTCGGCGGGTGGCGGCAATGCTGGCCGGGTTGCTGCGCCGCCCCATGGGGCAAAATGGGAAGGAAGGTGCTCACCCACCCACCCGCCCACCCCCATCCGCCCACCTGGCACACAACACGCACGCAAGCCCCACCTACAACGCGCCCCACTTGGCCCGTGCTCGGCGTGCTCCCTCCCCCGCGCACGCGCACCCCGCGCAGAAGTGGCTCATCGACGGCGCCGCCGGCCAGTTCCCTGAGCTCCTGGCGGCGCAGCTGCCGCGCAGCGCGGTGCGCCTTGAGGAGCCGGTGCACAAGATCGTGATGGGGAAGGGGGCCAAGCCCATCACGGTGTACACGTCCAAGCGCAAGTGCGCCGCGCGCGCGCGTGGCAAGAGGCGGCGCTCAGGGGGGCGGCGGCCGCTCTCTAGGGCAAAGGGGCGAGGCGCGTGCCACCGCCCACACTCCCATCCAAACCACACAATTCCCGGGCCTCCCCCTCCTACCCCCTCATGCACCCCCATTTCGCCACTGAACAAGCGCCCCAAACGAAACGTCCCCGCCAGAGTCAAGGCCGACGCGGTGGTGGTGGCCGTCCCGCCGTACCAAGCTGGCCGCATTCAGTACGACCCCGCGCTGCCGGCGTCGCGGCGGCAGCTCTTGATGCACACGCCCCTGGTGCGCGCTGCTGGCAGACAACTCTGCTCGGCATTTTTGGGGGGGAGGGACAGGGCAATACTCGGGGACGGGACGGGAGGGTGGCTGTCCCATGTGGCACCAGCCACTCAAAATGCACCCCCTTCTGGACCCCCCCTTTTCACCACCCAAACCAGCACCCCCCCCCCACCCCTGCACACCACCCCCAAGGTGTCCTAGCCCCCCCATAATCCCTTGGCAAATTCCCGCCCCCAATCCTCTCCTCCACACACACACATACACAATCCCCCCTCCACACCCCTCGCCCCGTCCTTGCCCCCCTCCCAAACTGTGCGCAGCACAACGCCCTCAAGGTGATGGTGTCCTACCCCACGCCCTGGTGGCGCGAGAAGAACCTGACTGGTAAGCGCAGCGCGGACACAGCTGGCTGCTTGGCTGGGCGTTAGCGCGCTGCTGGGGGACCTGGACTGAGACTTGGAATTGAGACTGAAAATTGCGGGTGGAAACTGGTGTGCTGACCCCATCAGCTGCCCCTGCTGGCTCACGGAGTACCGCGTCCCCCCCACCCCACCGCCCCACCCCCAAGGCAGCGCCTACATCATGGGCCTCAGCGCGCTGCAGACGCTCGTGGTGGACGCCTCCAACCCGCGCCCGGGCTCCCCAGGCGTTCTCGCGTCGTTCATTGCCGGGGAGGCCGCCGTGCGCTGGAACGACGCCGGCAAGTGAGCGGCATTTCGGCGGTTTCATTCCCTGCTGCCGTGCCGTGCGCTTCGGTGGCATGGCGTCGTGGCAGCCACACCCCCCGCCGTGTTCCTGTCCGCTCAACGCCAGCGGGCGTGTTTGAGCTCGGCGCTTGCTCTGTGCTGTTGCCTCGCCAACGTGCAACCTTTAGCTTAACCCCAAGCCCGGCGCCCTTCCCTGATCTACTCCACTCTCAGCGCCACTTGAAGCGGGCTTGACAAACACATTCACATTTGATCTCCTCTCTACACTACACCCTAAATCCTAAACCCCAAACCCAATGCGCCCTGCCAGGGACGCGCGGCGCGCCGCAGTGCTGGCAGACCTGGCGAAGGTGCGTGCGAGTGCAAGGAGCGTGGGCTGTGACGAGACGCGACCGACCTTGGATGCAGCAACCCTGCCTGCTGCTCCAGCTGCCCCTCTCGATCGGCCTCTCCCCTGCCTTCTTCTACATCGGCGCATACATGAAACGCCCCACTCTCAAACCCATTGGCAGGTGTACGGCCCCGAGGCCACGGCCAACGTGGTCAGCTACGACGAGGGCGACTGGCCAGGGGAGCAGTGGGCGGGCGGCGCCGTCTTTTACATGCCGCCTGGCACTTGGACGCAGGTGGGGTTCCAGGGTTGTGAGACCGGGCTTGTGGAGTGGGTGGGTTTTGCCTGCGGATAAACTGCGCTCGTCCTGCGCTCCTAACAAACCGCCAACCGCCACCAACCACCCCTCCCACCCCCTCCCGGGCGTGCATGCAGTTTGGCAAGGCGCTGCGCCCTGCGCAGTGGGGCGGCCGCCTGGTGTGGGCGGGCACCGAAGTCGCCGAGAAATGGGCCGGCTACGTGGAGGGCGCCATTGTCGCGGGGGAGAAGGCGGCGACAGACGCAGCAAGCGCCGCAAACGGCGGCGCGTGAGCCGCACCCAGCGGGGGCGAGGAAAAGATGATCGAGAGTCAGTGAAAAGGAACTGCGCCGTCGCGCGCGCTGTCAATCAACGGAATCGGGACCGCTCCAACTGCTCCAAGCCTGGCAAAACGGCACATGCTGAACTGAATCCCTATTGCAACCGCAGCGCCGCAAGAGGCTTGCCTGGCCGAGCGCCGCTCGGCGCGCCCCCGAGGCCGGCGTGGAGCTGGCCGGCGGCGGCCTTTTGCGGTTGCTGCTTTACGCCGGTGACCTGGCCCTCCTGCCATGGATGCAGCCGGTACGAGGCGGCCGATTAGGCCCGAGCAGCCCTTTGCAAACACAGCGCGCGTGCACGGGCTCCCTGAATTGCGCTCATGCCCAACATTTGTCCACCGCACAGCGCCCGACTGCGGCAAAGAGCCCGGCCTCCCCCGCGCCGCCAACAAATGCCGTTTTGCTTCGCCACACGTCGGCTTTTAAGTTTGATCATGTGCTGATGCGCGTCAAAAACTGCCGAGCACGTCCGGCTTGACTGTCCCGCATACGCCCGGACCAGAATTGCCCCCCCCCCCCGCCCCACGCACGCTTCCTCCAGCCAACGCACCCACCGCAATCACCCGCCGAGGGGCTCCGCCACTCGCTGTCACAACAGCCCCAGGGGGGCACGCCGCGCATCGGGCTCGACTTGGGGCTCATCACCCCGCCGACTGCGGCGCGCCGTTCGCTTGTGTTTAAAGACCCTACAACTAGCAGGGGGCCGTCGGGCGGTCCTCTGTGAAACCCACCCTCCTCCCCCCTCTGTTCTCCTGCCACTGTGCCACACTTGTGCCCAGCCCTACCCGGGCGCGCGGCCGAGCAGACGCCCCGCCCGCGCACATGCTTTGCGACTGGACAGGTGGCCCTCTGTAAACATACCAATGCCAATGCCAATGCGGCCAGAGCACAAGGCCCCGCGGCTCCACGCGCCTGCACCACGCGAACAAACGCGATATTTTGCTTCAACCCCTAACCCCCCTAGCCGCGTCGACGGCGGCGGCGAGCAGCGCAGCGCGGGTGCTGTCTGCGCACGCACCACACCTGGCCCGATCGCGCACAGAGGGGGGAGAGCGAGCGCGGCCCCCGCCGCCGCAGGGGTTGACCGCCCGGCGCGCGGCAGCGGTGCGCGCCCCGGCCGCGTCGACGGCGGCGGCGAGCAGCGCGGCGCGGCGGCTGTCTGCACCCGCAGCACACGTGGCCCGATCGCGCACAGAGGGGGGAGAGCGAGCGCGGCCCCCGCCGCCGCAGGGGTTGACCGCCCGGCGCGCGGCAGCGGTGCGCGCCCCGGCCGCGTCGACGGCGGCGGCGAGCAGCGCGGCGCGGCGGCTGTCTGCGCCCGCAGCACACGTGGCCCGATCGCGCACAGAGGGGGGAGAGCGAGCGCGGCCCCCGCCGCCGCAGGGGTTGACCGCCCGGCGCGCGGCAGCGGTGCGCGCCCCGGCCGCGTCGACATTGGCATTGGCATTGGTATGTTTACAGAGGGCCACCTGTCCAGTCGCAAAGCATGTGCGCGGGCGGTGCGTCTGCTCGGCCGCGCGCCCGGGTAGGGCTGGGCACAAGCGTGGCACAGTGGCAGGAGAACAGAGGGGAGAGGAGGGTGGGTTTCACAGAGGACCGCCCGACAGCCCCCTGCTAGTTGCAGGGCATTGGCATTGGTATGTTTACAGAGGGCCACCTGTCCAGTCGCAAAGCATGTGCGCGGGCGGTGCGTCTGCTCGGCCGCGCGCCCGGGTAGGGCTGGGCACAAGTGTGGCACAGTGGCAGGAGAAC